>JNEM01010363.1:0-37334 GCA_000697335.1 Conidiobolus incongruus B7586 | reverse complement strand
GTAGCATTATTGGCAGCTTCAAAGAATCTTCTGACGTCATCAACATCCGAATTAAGGGAACCAGTCAAAATGACAATAGCTCTGCTTCCAGGAATTTGAGGATTGTGAACTAAAGTGGGTTCATTTCCAAATGCTTCGTCCACTTGAGCAAGAAATTTGAAAGCTTCAACGCCACTGGCATCTTTCAAAAGAGAAGAGGTACTGTACAAGTGATCGAGAGTTTCGACAATGTAAATAACACCATCAACTTCTGATACTAATTGATCTTGAATTAATTTTGAAGCAAATCTAAGCTCCGGTAAACTCATTTTGATATTAATAGTAATTTAATTAAATTTAATAAAAAATCAGATTTGTCTTGAGTTCCTTTTATATATTGAAATCAATATATTATTCAGATTTTATTCACTTATTAATTTTGAAAATCTAGTTACTATGGGAAAATTATTCCTGATTTCTTTCCAATCAAGTTCTTTTATTTTGAAAATTACGTCAATTTACTGAATTTCATAATTTTGCCTTTCAATATACTAATGAAAATCCAAAATTCCAAATAATTCCCTTTTCGTTTTTCCATCAAATCACGCGACAACAGTTTGAAATACTTTAGGATTCAATTTTGAAAAACTAATCAACTATCATTATAACAATATAATCAACCATATTGCTAATCATTAGAAAGTCTCATATTTTCTAGTTATGTCATTTGGCAAAATTTTCTTATAAAAATGGTAATAATATTTATCTTATTGAAAAACTGAATATTTACAAAATTATATTGTGGAATGATATTATAATTTGTCAATTCGTATTTTTTTAAAGATATTTAATAAAAAGCTAATATATTTTTGTATATCAAAGTATAAGAGATTGATATAAACAATATTTCAAATTTGGCTATTATACATATAAAATTAAACAAATCTTTTATTTGATTTTGTTATCAATGTAAGTGTCTAAATCATCAATCGGAGCTAGTAAATAGGAGGATCTTTACTATAAATTTATTTTAAGAACTATGGCACAATACAAGTTAGGCTATAGGAATTCATCTATCAATTTCCAAATATACCATGTAGTTAATGTATTGTTTTGAATATGATATCAACAATATTTTAAATTTTCATTAAACATATTATCAATCCATCAAGTTAATGATAGCTCTGTTAAAATGAAGTGACTATAGAGATGAGTGTTACTAACTTAAATATGTAAACAACAATCTATTTATTTTGCACTGCTTTAATGTAGACATTAGTGCTAAGTAAAAATTCATATATTCTATCTAATTAATTAATACATGATTAAAGCTAAACACTAGTAACATAGTTTTAATATATAATATTTATCTTGATTGATGCAATTGATTTAAGTAATTTTGAGTTAGTATGGTTCATTAGTATTTATGTAAATATGTGTGACTTTAAAATAAATTTAATATTTTCTGAATTTAGTTTGAATCGAATTTTTTCATTTGATAATTGACTAAATTATATAAATGAATCACGTTTGATTATAATTTCTGTTGCTACTTTTAATTAGGTATTACATATTCACCACATAATTATTTCAAACTTTTAAGGATATTAATACTAGATAATTATATTTATTTTAATATTGTATTAGAGTTTGCTTTAGAGATTTGAATAATCGCAAAAAGATTATATAAAAACAAACAATAATTTTCATTTTATAGTCAGCATTATATTATTAATATAAACTACAAATATGTATTTTTAAAGTGAGGCTAATTGAAGAAATTTTATAAAATTACGACTTATGTTTATAACATGTAGTTAATATATATTTTGTTTGGTTATAAACTGTATCAAAAATACAAACCAATATTAAAACACTTATACCCATTACTACTCAAAAACATTACAAATAATATTAAAATGAATAATGAAAATAATATATAAATGGTATATTCAAGAAATGCTCTCAACAAAGATCGAAGCTGCGTCCCTGGTGTTATTAGCACCAGCCTCTAACCAGCTGAGGTATGGGAGCATTATATATCCACATTTTGATACCAAAATATAAGTTGATATATTTACATATTTATTTTAACTTTTCTAGTTAAATTCATTTGCAAATCAGCTTCTATTCCACAATTATTTATTTTATTATTTCATTCTCTTTTACATTGCATTTTTGCTTTATCTAGATTTAAAGTTGTATTTTTGGTATATATATATATATATATATATTCTAAAATTTAATATACTAAAATAATATGAATTGAAATATTTTCTTTTTCATTAATCTCAATTATTTAATTATCCATTGTACCTAAACTGTCTAAAGAGCTCTGATATATAATCTTATTTATTCTTTGAAATTTGCTATTTATTCCCTATAATTACTTTTTAATAAAGAATTAACCTTATTATTACTTATATTTTAGCCTTTACAATATTTTTACAATACAATAAAATCTAGTTTGAAGTTGATGTAAAAATATATAAAATAATATAAATGTGTGTATTACAGATAAATATACATTTTGATTCTAGGTTGATTAATAATATATACACTTCAGCAATTCACAAATTTTTTCAGAGTATTTAACACAATAAATTTAAAATATATGATATATGATATTTCAATCAAGAGATTAAATATAATGCTTAATTGTGTCTTAAAATAAATAAGAATATAAGGTAAAATTAAATAAAAAATTAAAAATCATTAGTTAATATATTAATAGGATATTCTATTATAAAATTAAATTAATTAAATAATTCAATAAAACAAGAAATAAAATGAAACTATTTTTATTAAAAATAATATTGATTTAAATATATATAAATCATTAAATAAATCAATAATTCCGATTTAATGTAAAGATTCTGGAAATCCAGAGTATTGAATCAAATGCTCTTTGGGACCTGAGTTAGATTGGAAACTAATCTTTAAACGTAATTTGATTGTGGACTAAAATTTAAATTAGATTTAAATTGAAAAAATAATTGATATTAAATAGATTTACTTGTGTGGGATTCAATATTTTGACAATTTGAGTTACTTTATCTCCAGGTTGAACAACGGTGGAAGAGGGAGGAAGCATTTGAATCTTTTGGGACTATAATTAAAATGGTTAGTTTCGAAATTTCAATAAAAATGTTTAAAATGATTACTTTGGGAACAGCAATTTGTAGCATAAGATCAGAAATTGTACCACCATTCGTTGTAGTGAAATGGGTTTCAAAGTTTGTAACATTAGGATTGGATGCATCCTTGGTAGGAGTCATAGTAATCTTCAGTCCGTCATTCTCAAAGACAGTGTACGATTGGGGAGTAGGCGTAGAGTCAAGTGCGTTGAATGAGGAGAATAAATCATTATTAGAAGAAGATACATTGTGAGAAGTTTGAGAAGGTGGTGATGTGCTGGAAGGCTGTTGACCAAGATCTAAATCACCAAGAAGGTCCATGATACTGTCAGTTTGAGGTTTAGAGGATGAAGTTGGTGCACCAGGCCCGGCTCCGAAAAGACCATCCAAAGGATCAAGTGAAGATCCACCTGAAGCTTGAGTAGATGCATTTGTACCATTGGTAGCATCAGATGGTTCCTCACCCATCATCAAGTCAAGCAAGAGATTTTGTTGGGATGATTTCTTACTACGACCGCTACCACCATTAATACTTCTTGAAGCGCGGTGAGGTTTATGACCCCTAGAAGCGAGTTTAGAATTTTCAGAAATCTTAGGAGAGGGCATGGGCTCCAAAATGGCAAGATACATAGGGTTGATTTTAAGGAGTTCAATGTACTCAAGAGCTCTTTGTTGTACCTCAACATCATTAGATTGTGTGAGCTTGTGGAGTAATTGAGTAATTCTCTGCTTAAGACTTTCTGAATCAGGCTGATTAGAGAAACGAACAGATAATTTTGCTAAAGATGTTGCCAAATATTGTTGAACTGAAGAATTAGTGAATCTTTGTCTAACGGAATAAATTTGTTCCATTAAATCTAAGATGTCGCTACATGTAACTTTTTGTTGATTTTCTCCCTCTTCAGAAATGACATTAGATTCAGTTAAAACATTAGATAATTCTCCCAAAATCCAAACCCCAACCAAAATTAATGATTCTTGAGTTAAGTCGGATTTCAAGGCTTGATAAAGCTTTGAAACGCTGTAATAATGTAACTCATTGGAGTGTGCGATTAAACGAGTCAATGAGGATACAATATCTTCATGGACATGATTACCAGCAAGTTTCATAATCCTGACAACGGTATCGATGTGCCATCTACGATTGGGAGCAAACTTTTCTGCAGCAATACAAAGTTGAACAGCCATATCAGCCTTAACTTCGGGATCTTGAGTGACTTCCAAAAAGGCGAGTAGTTCTCTCATTAATATTCTGACATTTTCTGAATCGATTAAGGCATAAGTAAGATCTAAAGCACGACGACAAATGGAAACATCAGCGTCATGGAGGCATTCAAGAATGGTATCACGATGTCTTTGAACAGCAGCCAAATCAATACTAACAGCACGGTGTAATGTTGTAAGAGCAACATAACGTGTATTGTTGTCTTTGTTACCTAAAAATTTTCCTAAAATGTTAATAGCCATTAATCTCAAATCGGAATCAGATTCAATATCCATCACAGTTAAAACAGTTTCGTATAAAATAGCGTTTCCAGCATTTTTGGTAGAATCGGTGTTGGTTGCAACTTGAGCCAAGACATCATTCATGGATTCACTGGTTTCAAGGTCATCAATACCCAAGGTACGTAAAAGTTTCAAAATCTTGACTTGTAAGAAGGGATCAGTAACACCACTAACATCTAATTCAGGAAGGAAACTAGAGGTTGTGGCTAAAGTCTTGAGTCTTCTGACAAGGATAGGAACTGCTTGCTTAAATTCATCGATAGTATGGGGGTGAAGTCTACAAATTTCTTCAATTAAAGTCACACTAGTGAGCATGACACCATGACTCTTATCACTCAATAAAGCGATAGCCTTGTTGATATATTGTTCATAAAGATCAGGAACACGGTTTATGATTCTGATCGCACACAATGCTGCCTAATTCAAATTAAATTAGAATGAAATTCTACAAACTTGGACAAACTTGTTTTACCTTTTTTCTAATATATGAATTAGAATTTTCCATCAGTTTTTCAACCTCATCAGTTAAATCCCTAGAAACTTCAACAGATGCAATACTACCAATTGTACTTAAAGCTAATCCAGTAATATACATGTTTGTATGGTTAAGATCACTAAATTAAAGAATATTGAATTAGATCATAAATTATGATAATTAGAGGTAAAATTACTTTTTCAAACTATTGGTAACGAGAGTAATAGTTTCTTGATTTTCATCAATCAACATACTTATACCCAAATAACCCATTCGTTTATCGGTAAATCTTGGAGAAGCAACCAATTTTAAACATTCTATTTGACCAAAATGGGATGGGAAACCTAACATATGAATATATAAAAGTTTGCTAACGTTGGTTGCACGAGTTTCAATATTTTCATTCCTGAATTCAGAACGTAAATTAGCGGATTCTTTTTGAATAACATTTCTTTCTTCAGCAAGAGTTTTACAATTTCTTACAGCTTTAATCAAATCTAAAATAGATATTTAGATTGGTATAAATTGATTGAATATTAACAAGAAATTTATACCTTTTAAACTGGAATAACCCATTTTAATAAGTGTTTATTAAAATCACTAATACTTTGACTAATAATATTATATTTAATTAATAATAGTTTAATTTAAATTAAATCAAATAAAGTGACGTAGAATAAAGATTCTATGTTGTTTTATAATTCAATTAAAGGATGATGAAGAAGAATGATAATGAATTGAATTTTTGATTTATTCAGTTGTGGGACTTGTTACTATATCATTTATAAAAATTCACCAATTCCAATTTTACATTATTTGAAGTTAATATTGAATGTGAATTTTTTTTGGTGATATTTTATTTTATTCAAATTGAAAAATATTTTGATATTTAAAAATTCAAAATATTTTAATAATATATTTTTTGGTATTAATATAATTATTCAAATATCATTGTTATAATTAAATATCAATATATAAATATTTTAAATTCTTCAAATGACCATTCAATCCAAGTGATACACTTGACAATTATGATATTAAACTATATGCATTTTTTGTACAAATAATACATCTGATCAATTACAATGGTGATAAATGTAAAGTTGACTACATGGATTTAATAATATATATATATATACTCATTAATTAATTAAAATGAAATGTCAAAATTTTAATGGAGGTTTATTTATAACTGGGATTAAAATTAACCTTATGAATAGAGTTAATACGATTTATTAAAATAATTTTAAACAAAAATTTATCAATAATATAAATCATGTTATAAGATATTAAATTTATTGAATCAAAGATATATAGCGTTTAAATTCATTCAGCACCTCAGGTAAATTCTTACGGCCATAGCCCAATCTGAAATAATCGCTCCATTCACCATTATCCAAAGCATCAAATTGTGATCCAGGAGCAACAAGGACTTGAACTTTATCTAACACATCCTTTGAGAATCGTTCAGCCAATGGACCATCTCCAGGAAGTAAGCTATTCCAAAATTCGGGCTTGAGCCTAACAAAGGCCACAATTCCTGCATTAGGTCTAATCCATTCGAATTTATCTTGATGTTGAGCAAAAAATTCATCCAAGAGACCAAGATTGTGATGGTAGATGGGTAATAACCTGTTTAGTAATTTATCAACATAGCGTAAACCTACAATAGCAAGGAATTCAGAGGGTGCAGGATTACAGATAGTGGTATAGTCCTTAATGGTAGCCATTTGATCAAGGATATCAGTTCTTTGAGAAGCAGCCCAGCCAATACGAATACCTGGCAATGCCAATGATTTAGACATAACACCGATTGAGACAGTATTAGAATATACATCTGCAAAACTGGGAATTCTATAACTTAGATCATGTTCGGAAAGTCGATTCACCTCATCAGCTATTAATATTATTCCTTTGGGCTCCAAAATCTTAACCAAGCGATCTTGATCCTCCTTAGTGAAGTGAAGGCCAGTAGGATTGTGAGGTGTGTTGATAGCGACTAATTTTGTATTGGGACGGATCAAGGCCTCTAACTTGTGGAAATCCAGAATATATTTACCATCTTTAAGTTCTACGGACCATTCGTCAATCTCACAACCGCGAGTCTTGGGAACTTCTACCGAGGATTGATAGCAGGGAGTGACACAAATGATGTGATCTTGTGGATTCACAAGAGCTGTAAATGCGGTGAGGATCACCTCTTCTGCACCAGTATGGACCAAAACATTTTGATCAGAGATTTTGCCAGGATGATAAAGCTTAGCAATGAGTTGTTTCAGCTCGGGATGGCCACTCGATTCAGTGTAACAAAGTGGAAGGTTGCTAAACTCCTCCCAAAGAGCTTCGCTATTGCCAGTCAAATCAAAGAGCTCTTTGATAGTCATTGATTCGGGATCAGAGGTACACATAAGATACTTTGTCTTGAATTCATATTTGGCAAAGAATCTTTCAAGTCTGAACGGAGTTAAATTGGTCATTGAAATTGATGATGTATTGGAATATATACTTTGTTAGAAATAAGGTGAATAAAAAATTTATTTGCCGGTTTCTTGGTTAACAATGATGATTGATGACCTTTTTATATAATTTTTGAAAAACTGGTTTCTTTTTTATGCAATTGTTATGGATAATTAACTAATAATGGGAATCCAAATCCTAATATCCTTATTAGTTAGATTTTTAAATACCCGTATTTTAATATATATAAAAAAAACAATAGAAACAGATTAGTTATCCAATTGAAATAAATCATATATATTTGAAATTAAACAAAATCGACAGAAAAGTTTTAATAAATAACGTGTATATTAAAGAATAAGCCATAAATCAAAGAAAATTAATATCAAACACTAATCAATTTTAAACTGATGGGTGCAATTATTTCAAGAATCTACTGTTATTATCCATTATTACAAATTTATTTTGGTTAACTTTGTCCGTAACTCTGAATTATTAAAATACTAAATATTGAGATTATTTTTTGGTCCGTAATTTGTTTTATCTGATTGGCAATCTAAAATTAATTTTTCAGATTGGTAAAGATAATGGATGAATTATGTTAGCCAGATGATTAAATTATTAGAATAAGGTTGAACATTTCAAAAAACTATAGACATGTATTCAGGTGAACCTCTTGACTAGAATAATCTAGAGGAATAGTAATATAAAACAACTAAAATCATTTAAACTTTTTATACTAATTTCTAATTTTTTTAATTATGTCCCAATTATTTCTTATTTTTATCCATATTTTATAAGTCTAGAAAACAATATAGGAAACTAGAATTGGAGAACATTGCCTTGAAATACCACTCGTCATATCGCTTACTGTACAAATTTTAATTATATTAATTATAAGTTTAAATTTTTGATAATATTGAATTTATACATTAGAAAAAAATCATTGATCGATTTTCGCTATATATCTAAATTTAGATGATTTCGGAATAATAAAACTTATATTTCAGATCTCTAAAAATGGTAATACCTTATATTTTACAAAGCCAAGCATTCTAGATTTTATTATATTTTTTGTATTAGGGAAATCGTATTGCTGCCAACTAATTAACGAGTTATTCAGAGGATCTTAGCTTCTAGAAGATTGAGGAATATAAAACGTTTATCACGTATATATTTAATCATTTATTACAAATTAAAAATATTGACATAGGGATGTGCTGACTGATCATTTTTTTATTTAATACAGTGGAATTAGGTAAAAGTTAAAATCTTTGATATGTAAGTTAGAAATTTGCAATTTTTAAAACTATAATTTTAGATTCATCAATTAAAAAAATAATTCATATTTTTAATTAGTAGAATGATTTCAAAAGATTATAGAAAAATTCATTGATTTTAATGTATAACAGGTTATAATTTATATTCTATATAATGTTTTTTAAGCATTTTAGCTTAATAAAATCAAATATGAGGTTATATCAATTTAGCATTTCAAAATGTTGTGAAAAAAAACACATATGAATAGTATGTAATATTTTCTGGGCGCAAATGTAATCATTTGAATACTATGTTAAATATTATTGGTGTTTTATTATTAGTTCTATTAAACACTCTATACAAATGTAATTATACAGTTGAAATGCAAAGATATTTATATAAGTATTTTAATAATTAAACATCATTGATCTTCACTTAACTAAGTATTTTCATTTTCAAGCCAGGAATAATACTGAAATAATTCTACGTTTGAGAATGACAGAATTTAAAAAATCAAACTAAAATCAAAAACAATTGGAGTATAATTAAACAATAAAATGTTTTAAATGGTAATATTTTCATAATGTTCCGAAAATATTTTAATATTAATCCAAGTTTTTACAGATAATCAATGAATGATTCAGATATTCCAAAAATACACAACTATAAAATTTGGATAAATCGATTAGTTAACATGCCTATTATTATATTATATTAAAGTTCACTATTTTTGTTCAATTATAAACATAAAATTATATAGTCAATGTTATATTTAGGTACAGTTATTTTTGAAGTTTTAATATATCATTTAAATATTACATATGAATAAAATAAAATAACAATATTTAAACATTAGAACCTTTTACAGTCATTAATCAGATTTTTTATAGTCAAAGTCCAATTACTGTAAACAAGATATCACACTTACAACCTCAACTTTCATTATTATTTATGGTTCTAAACTAATATATATATATATATATATATATATATATATATATATAATCAATTATAAATCAAATATACAAACTCCTATTATAACAAAAAAAATAAGGTTTATTAATATTGTAATAATAAGCTATCCACTATAATGATGAATACCAATAATATTGATTAATAGAATTGGAAAATCAAATTTGAATTAATATATCAATCTTGATGAATATTTACAGAGTTGAATTTTAGCGAATCAACAAATTGTTTGATAAATATGTAAAATCAGATAAATATTTTTTATTAATGATATATGATTTCAGAAGAGATCAGTTAGAGTATTTATTCAAACTTATTTAATATATCAATATATCTATTATTAAATTATTATTTTAGCTAATTATGGAAATCTATTCTGTTGATATTTTATCATCTTGATTACAAGGATAATACAATTAAACTATACAAGCAATATAATTTTTGGCATATTTAACTACCACATTCTTATTATTATCAATTTAAATTATTGCAATTGTTTAGTAAAAAATTGAACCTAATAAACTTAGGTAATGCTAATTTATTGGGAAAAACTGAATAAGAATTTGTACATTAATCGATTATAGAGACTTATAATTTGGTTTAGATATAAGTCTCAACTCTAGAATATTTACCAAATACTTATCAAGCAATTAGCTCTTTAATTAGCTCAATATTATTAACTAAAAATATACAGACTGAATAATTGATCAGTCTGAATTATATTATTTAAATTCATTTTAGATGATTTATAGAAGAATTATGTGAGTGTACCATGAATTATTTTTCAAACACTCAACTATTATATGTATAATTGGAAAATGAATATATTATCAATTTAAAAAATAATGGATTGAGAATTGAATGGTAAAAAGTGTATTTATATATATACGAAATATTATAAAGGATATAAAGAATATAAAAGTTTTAGTGATAATAGCCATCTTCAACTTCTTTAACTTCCCAAACGTTAAGCTTGCCACCGATAGAGAATTCTAAATCTTCCTTAGTTATGGAATCCCAGAACTTGTAAATCATCATAACAGCTAATAAAGTCAAAATACTTTCGAAGAATAATCCGTCAAAGTAATGCTTCATTAAATCACAAATCATTGAAGAGAATTGGAGTAAAATAACTTCGCCAGCAGCAAAGAATAATAAAGACAAGATCATATTACCTAAATTTAATATTAATAATTATGTCAAATATATGAACTAAAAGAGACTTACCCAAAGGCCAAAGGTCGTCCAAATTTCTGAATACCAAAATACATTGAGTAATAAAGTAAATAAGTAACAAAACACCATTAATAACTAAATGAACGACGAATAAACCCATAGTATTGGTTGGTGAGAAAAATCCCCAGCTATTGAAGGTAGCTAAAGCAATAACACCACTGGCTAAGAATACTGCTAAACTGGATAATCTGATAGACTATAATGGATATCATTAGAATAGCTATTGGTATTAATTAAATTGAATAATGCTTACCCAAAGAGAAAATGCAGTACCATCTTCAATGAATTGATAGCCAACAAAGCCGTTTAAAAATAAACACCAACAAGCAGCTGTAATTAAGCCAATGTGAGCAGCTGTAAACCACTAAGCAATCAATAAGTAATTATTCTCCAAAAATAAGTGATTTTTGAATGTAATCTTACTTTATATAATACATGATATGTGGGAATAATTCCAGATTGAAGGAAAAAAGAAATGATGGTTATTAAAGCATAAAGATAAAA
The DNA here is from genome assembly GCA_000697335.1 of Conidiobolus incongruus B7586. Taxonomy (NCBI): domain Eukaryota; kingdom Fungi; phylum Entomophthoromycota; class Entomophthoromycetes; order Entomophthorales; family Conidiobolaceae; genus Conidiobolus; species Conidiobolus incongruus. The sequence goes on along the minus strand of JNEM01010363.1, from coordinate 25,808 downwards.
GAATAATAATACTTCTTTTCTACCAACAGCGGTATATTTGGATTTGATAGATAAAATCATGAAGATAGTCATTAATAAAGCAATAATATAAACAGCTAAAGTGGCAGCTTCAAATACTACTCGATCACCGATACCGAAAGCTCTTGCATAACATACAGGATCAATTCCAAGAAAGCCTCTGCTGCTAAGAAGGGGACAGACAGTTAATGGACCTGCTTTACATAGCTGGTCGTATTTACCGAACTCGACCATAACGAATGAATAAAAAAAATATAAAAACTTAAAATTGATAAAAAGTAGGAAATTAATTAACAAAGTTTTTTAAAATGTTAAGGATTAAAAGGAGACTAAAAGCTCAATATAAATTCGTTTAATTCGCAGTAAGAGATTTATTTATAGCACCACTCAAATTGCCTGATTTGTGCTTTTGACGAGATTGGATAAATTTCTAACTGAACCCAAATTATTTAATTTATCTAAATTGACATACATTCAATAAATGAAACACTCTATTGGTTCGATTAAGTTAATTTTTGATATAATTTTAATTTTATATTGCTTCTTTATAATTATTATACAATTAATTACTTTTAATAATATATTAATTATCTTTATTTTTAAAATTATTTAAATAATTTTATAAAATCAATTATATTGTTTTTGTTACACAAAATTTCTTATTACTTTTGGCTTACATGAATAAAATATGTATTATAATTTATGATTTCATAGGTTAATTAATTTAATTGATTCAAATTTTAAGCTATTTTATTATTTTATATTTTTAAAAAGATGATCAAAAAATTTGTTTCAAATTCAAAGTAATAAAAGGAATATTGTGAATAAAAGGGTTCCAAATATTAATCTATATTATATAATGATTAAAAATATAAATATTAAAAAATATTGCTATTTTAATGAAAAAAAGGTATTGGTTTTATGGATTACAAGTTAAGAAAATAATTAACTTAGATCATTTTGCATTAAAGTACAAACCCTTATATTTTTGATTAATATTTAACATCTTAAATATTTATGTTTACAGTTTTAATAAATTAAGTCAATATTAATTAATATATATTGAACATACTTAATATTAAAAAATTTTTGATTAATGATCCTAGCATATCAATAAAAATAATATATACGGATTTTTGTTATATCGAATAATATTAATCCATTAATTCAAATTGAAAAAATTTTCTACTAACTAGTTATTTTATATAAAGCTTTCAGGTATAATTATACTATATTTTCAAAGTTAATAATTTTCAATAGTATTTAAGTTATATTCGTTGGAATATTTGCATTCATTTATAATTGCAAAGTAAATTTAAGCTATAAACTTGTTATTACCCATTATACAAGTTGAAAAAACAAATTTAATTTTAAATAATTTTGAATAAATAAAATTGAGAAAATGATCAATTGAAAAATAAGAGATAAAATATGGTATGAACGATACCTGAATTAATGCGAGATGATCGCTGGAATTGGCTTTAATCTGAAAGTTTATTAAAACGATTAGTATGTTTGTAAAATATAATGAAAAAAAGAAAAGTAAATGGATTAATAATAATATTTATTACGCCAAGTGAATTATTCAAATAAATAAATATTATCATTAATTGATATACTAATCAACTTAATGATTTTGCTTCAATTTTGATATCACCTTATTTGCCTTAATACCTTGAAGACCAAAGATGTCGACTAATTCGAGGAGCGCAGGAGAGTCGGTAGTCAGATAAGTCTCCCATTTGCTCGTGACATTCAGCTTGACATCCTGAGTGACTTTAGCCAGTTCATTCAATAAATATTGGTATTTTTCAAAACTTTCAAGCAATTGGTCATTTTGTTCAACCTTGGTAATGTGTTTAGAGTCCAATAAATTGAGGTTGGAGTAGTCAGATGCATCAATAAATATTCTGTCTTTATTGTACTTAGTACCCCAAGCATCGAATTTTCGAACAATATTCCTAGCTTGAAAGTTCACATTGTCTGTCCCCTTTTTTAGCTCATCCAACTCGTCTAAAGTTGATTTCGTAATAATCACTCGAACTTTAGCCCTTTTAATCCAATCTTCTACCCAATTGAAATGCGTTAATAATACATGAGCATCGGGTATGATTTGGATGGGAATCTTCTTCAACAGCATTTTCTCAAGTTTTTCTACCTGGTCCTGAAGTCTTAATTCAGCCATCTTAACCATCATATCATTCACTTTATTACGTGCTTTTGCATGGTTCTGGTGTCCTATGGTAAGAAGCTGAGCATTAACTGGAAATGAAAGAGTGAATTCAGGCGATTGATGCACTGAATTGACCATTTGAAACCATCTGGCAATGAGAATCATTGTGGCCAAAGAGTCATTGTTGGTCAATGTACTATAGTTGGCATCCAACTGACGGTGGCAGTTGGCTAACGGGAGAACTCCCCATACAATGAAATCGTGGCGAGAAGGTCTTCGATGCAACTCTTTAAGTTCATCGACACTCAGTTGAGATTTTCCCATATGTATGTGATAAAGCGAGTTATATATCTTGGAAATTTTAATGATAAAGTTGAGCAGTTCTGCTTTAACAGTGTTATCTTCACAGAATCTGAAACACAGCTCCTTATTAGATATCCAAAAATCACTAAAGATAGATACCAAATCTAATTTGGAGCTGGAATTGGATCCAATATCTTCTATCAGCAAATTCATAGTTCTGATAGAGAGCTTGAAGCAGTGATACTGGATCTTGAATAGGATATCCATACAAAATGATGGTGTGTTGTTGGGCAAATCTTTCTTAAATTGAGCTAGTCGCCAGCAATTGAAGAGAAGAATGATGACGATGTGGAATATGGTTTCAGACCAGTGGGGATCTGAATACGTTTCTTCCATTAATGAATCAATATCAGAAGCACGATTTTCCATATCCTCGACAAATATCGGACCAAATTTCTTGACGCGATCAATAATAAGGTCCCATGAATTTTGACAGGTTATTAGATCATAGAACCCAATCATTTTATATTCAAGCACCAATATACTCGATTTCGCATCCTGAGGTGGTTGGCTATGATTAGTATATTTGTTGAGGATGAATTTAAGGTTCTTGTCAGATATAATGCATGAATTCTCACAAATCAGTCCAAGAGAATAGTAAAATAAAAATTTTACAGGATATTGAGTATTGGCATTTAGAATACCGAGCTGACTATACGCACGCCCATTTAAAGGATTGATAAATGATGATCTTAAATAGCATTGCTCAGCCTGTTTAAAATTAGGATCGGATTCGAAGCCATTTGAAGAAGGATCTGCTGCAGGGATTTGGTATCGATGTAGGTTCCCTAAACTGATTAAGCATTTTTGCAAAGATTCAGCTAAGTTAATTAGCTTTGATTCTTTGGATTTAAGTAGCTCAAAAGGAAAGGAATTAATATTCACATTATTGGATTTACCAATATATAAGAATAGAGAATTAAAATAGCCTAGTCCGAAATAAAACCAATCTTTTAATTGAAGCGAGAGGTCCTGCTCTGATATCTCATTTGAATCCTATTGCGATCAATTAATATTGAATGTAAAAAATAATTCAAATAATATACTTGTGATGAGCTCCTTAATTTGGTTAAATGTGAATAAAACACAATTTTCCAACATCTTTCCTCAAAATTATACATTTGACTAGAATTTACATTGTCCACTATAAGATCAAAGTAAATCTCGCTCAATCTAAATTAATATAATATTATTAAAATATAAAAGCATAGAATAGTATCGCATTATTACTCTATCCTTAATTCTTCTAACTTGGTATCATTTTCAGAGTTATCAGATTGTAATAAATTATAATACTCAGTTTCTATTAAATGTAGTTTATTCATTTGCAAATGTATCAAGTAATATAACTAAATGGATATTTTTAAAACATAATAAAAGGAAAATATAAATATATTATTTAAAAATAAATAAAGCAATAATTAATAATGGTCTATTATTATGTAATTAATCTTTAAAAGTTGATTTTGTCTTGATTGAATGTTCTTTATTGGATTTTTTACAGTTAGTTTTTATGGGATGAAATATTTAAATTTCATTTTGTAATAATATCATGAATGAATTAACATATCTATTTTGAATATAAAGATAAACTTTTACTATCTATCGAATTGATGATTTTATATGATAATGGGAATGAACATTACTTATACAATAATATAATATATTTAATTATTTTAAAAAATAAAATTTTTTTAATTATTGAGTTGAATTAATAATGTTGAAATGTATTAGTCGATAAAAATATAATAGGTTGTAATAGCTTATTATATTAGAAATACTTATTAAGATAATCTGTTGAATAAATTGTTGTATTTGGTATTTATTATTATAAAATAGAAAATTTTTATACATTATTTGAATTTGGATAATATTACAAAGGTTTGATACAGTAAATTAGCAAAGTTAGACTTCAATATCATCATCTTCATCAACTTCTACACCAACCATTTTACCTTTGGCAGGTAAGTCAGCTCTAGTGATAATGGGTTCTGGGGTGCAGACTTCGCTTTGAGGAAGGGTGAGATCTTCTAAGTCTTGAGAGTGAGTAAAATGCTTGATCATATTCACTTCTTCCAATAAAGTTTCGTGTCTAAAATTAATACGAATATCTGGGACATTGGTCTTTTGCATATCGTTGCCACTCACACCAGGTAATAAGCAGTTTTCACCTAACCACTTCTTCTTAATTTGCAATTCAAAACCACTTTGCAAAACGGAATTTCTAGAGATTTCACACATATCGGTAGGAGATAACTTCCAAATTTGAGCAGCTACAGAATATTCTTCAATAAGGGGTTCTTTGGTGAAGTGGAATTGAAGAGGATCATCAGTTGAGATAGAGATGTTGAGTCCTCTTTCAAAGTAGTGATAGAAGGGATTACGCTCATATTTCAAGAAGAGAGCATTGTTGCTGAGTGGGGACATAGCAATTGGAACTTGATTCAAATAGTAAAGGTATTGGAGTGCGGGGACCTTTCTTAATAAGATACCGTGACTGATACCTTGAGAAGTGAGGAAAGCAGCAGCTAAATGTTCAGGATCACCAGCTTCACCAGAATGAGGGCGGAGCACAAAAGTGTTGAAGTTTCTAACTCTACGCCAGTGATTCAACATAGCAATGTTAGCAAACATATAATATAAGTAATAACCATAAGGAGGGTTAAGTTGCATGGTCCAATCTTTGGGATAAGGATACTTTTTGTGAATTCTTCTCTCAGCTTTAGATTCATCATCTACACTATCAAAACCAACGACACGCTGTAAAAATACGTGTAATTTGGGATGGCTTTGGGGATTCTGAGTGACTTCGAATAAAGGTTGGAAGATGTTGCGAACGATCTCCTCAAAGCTCTTGACGGATTTGGTTTGTTGATAAATTGAATACAATCTGGGAACTTGAATAAGCCATCTTACGTTGTGGAAGACCAAAGAGTTGTCAATAACCCAACTAGCTAATTTATCCCATTCATCGACACTTCTACCGTAGATCGAAATACGATATTCAGCCATTTGATACTTACTAGCTTCCAAATCAGATACAACTTCTTTGGTAAGCTCAGCCAAGTATCTACCTTTAATGAAATTATCGGTTTTTAAGAAGATTTCTCTCAATCTACTCTCTCCAACAGGATTGTATTTAAGATTGAATTTATCGAATCTGTGGAAAGAGTCCTTATGGGCGTGCATATCCAAAGTATCAATGCTTAAATCATAAGCGGTAAGATTCAAACTTTCGAATACTTCAGCGAGGGTGAGATATTTACCATCTCTGTAAATGACAACGTCATCTGGGCATTTCTTCAATTTAGACTTGATAAAGCGGAGCAAGTGCTTTTGATTCATACAAGCGGAATGATGGACGTGAGTATCAACCTTACGGACATTGTAGAAATCACGATGGGGCACACTCTTACTTTGAGCTAATTCCTGGTATTCGTTCAAAAGAGAATAGAGCTGGAACTTGCTTTCCAAGTAGCGAAGACGTCTATAGGCAAAACTTTTAATGGGACCATCGGAGATAATTTGCAAAATAGAATCCAAATCCATAAAGTATTGCTTGATACTGGGCACCTTATTGGGGAAAACAGGAGTCTTGGAGCCATCATTTTGGATAATTTTATATACACCAGTTTCATCCAATTCGAAGCTTTGGTCAATAGGGCCGGGGATTTGACAGTGAGAGAAGTCGAATTCAACTCCATTGCCATCCTTAGGAGACCAATGACTGGGAGGAGGTGGTGGATAAATTTCCCAGTCATCTTGGTTAGCAGGATTGTCTTCGACGCGTTGTAAACTGTCTTTCATATACTTTTCACGTAATTTGGAGCAGGCTTCTAACTTTCCAAAGAGATTCTGAAGGTCCGATTGAATACGATCGGGGGTAAAACTACTGGAATTTGCAAAATTTTCAGAGAGCTTTTCCAACAATTGGTAGTTGACTTGCTTAAAGTGCTCAGGTCTTAAATTGGAAAAGCTGTTTTGAGCTAGCTTCTTCAATTGCTCCTAAAAGATCATATACTTAGTATTTTGAGAATGATAAACATAAATAGCTATTAGCTTACCTCAATGTAAGTTCTATTAGAGAAATAGCTATTATAAGGGGAATTTTGAGAAGTATTGCTTTGAAGATCAGCTGGCTTGGAGGGGACAGGGATAGATGCAAACTTATTTTTAATAGCATTGGGATTAAGGTGATCTTCGACAATATCGTCTTCTTGATCAGAGTGATCGGTGTCTAATTCATAGTTTCTATTAATGTCAGCGTGTTCATGGCCATTGTGAGTATTGGCATTTTCATTATCAATAAGAACAGATTGTTTATTAAAATGGTTAGAGCACATTATTTAATATTGTTAACTATCAATTTATTGTGTATTCTCTATGGTCAATGAAAGAATTGACAAACCCAAAATTGGACCACACCAGTGTATTTATAGACAAAATTTGCACCCATTTAATGTACAAACAAGTTCAGATTTGGAAGCCAATTGGGGTGAGTTTCACAAACATTAATCCTGAACCAATCATTATATCATATGATCAGTTGATGATATAGTAATAAAGAGATAATATTGACCCTGATTTAGGTCTGTTAATACTATGAATTTTATACAGAACAAATTATTCAAATAAAATATTGCTAAATTGGTATAAGTATTAATAATAGTTATGTATTATATTTTTTGATATCAAAAGTAATTAAATTTCAGACTGAGGTACCTTCACATTCCGCTGTTGGGAAGTTCTAGTGGATAAAGATGTAACCATATGCTTTGGATCAAGAGAATAAATATGGTTGAATATTTAATTGTCAAAGTAAATATCAGTATTTGGTTATATCAAAATTAACTATCTATCATATTTTATTATCTATTTTGAAACACAATCTTGTAATATCATCAATATTTTTCGTATTAATCGAATTAAAAGATTAATGTTTTAAAATAATGAACAATTTAATTCATACAAATCATTCGGTTATCACGTATCTATAATGAGTTCAAGTGTGCTTCTATTTGCCTAATTAATCCAATACATTTTCTCAAGTCTAAAAATTTCCACTAATATACTAGTTCGATTAAATCAAAATTCGGACAAATAAATTTGATTCTGTCTTATTATGATTATGTAGCGACTATGACTTTTGTAAACAAAGTATCAAGTTTTGATTGTAATAACTTTTGACAAACACAATAAAAGTGATTTTCAATTATATTTTAATTTTTAAATACAGCTTTATTGGTTCTTAATAATGAAATGATCTCTAAATATTCAAATCACTATATTTCATAATATTTATATTAATTGATCAAAGCAGTGATTTGGCAATGAAAATAATTATTATGATACATATGAGTGAAAACCATCGAAGTGACAAAAATAATTTTTATTATTAGCCATTTTGAAAATAACAATACATTCTAAATATTAATGTCAAAGATAAATCAATTCTAAATATACTTTTGTCATCGATTAATACTAAATTGATGCTGTAATTTATTAAAAAATTATAAATCCTACTTGAAGTAGTAGAGCTCTGACCAGAATTATGAAAGGGGTTGATCCCGGATATTGAACTACAAGATGCGTTGGAAGAGTGTTTCATTGATTATGTTAAATAGTGAAAGGTCAGACCGAGCTAACGGTGAAATTAATCATCAAAATTCTGGGTTTTTATAAAGTAAATCAGGTAAAGTGATTTGGGAGTTACTTCAGTGGCTTGGCTGTATAGTCAACCAACGAATGAAGAGTAAGTGAATCTGTATTCGAGGGGAGAATAACAATTATATTGGGTTGATATAAGGATACTTAATGAGAATGGAGGTTCCTATCGTGTAGCAATATATAACATATTATATCATACCTAATGAAAGAGTTGGTCAAAAATTTATAAAATTGGAAAAATTGATACAATTTCTATTATCGAATTACCATAATTTATATATTTTTTATTTATTAGGGAACAATTTATAATGACATATTCAATGCATTAAAGTATATCAATAACTATATAAATCTAGTCTAACAAATAAATATTTGAAACAATATTCATAAAACCAAATTATTTATATATAATGCTATTGATAAATAATCTTATAAAAATATTATTATTTTCAAGAGTTTTTATAATTGAAAGTAACTTTTATTAGAGTTGATTTTCATAACCTCTCATAATAGACTCTTACTTTTTCTTTTGATATTTAAGCATTTAACTTCTATATATTTTATATTAAAAAGATTTAATCATATTTTAATTATGTCAGGAAAATTAAAAAATTCAGAGTATTGAAATTCATAAATAATCCTATTGATTAAAAATATTACATCAGCATTAAATATCAATGTGTATCAATTAAAATGTTAATAAACCTAGATAGCTAATATGTATTATTAAATCCAAAATTAATAATAATAACTTGAGTTTCATTATTTCTCTAATAAAATTTATTAACATTATAAAAACTACTTTGATTGAATCATAATAAAAAAGGGTATTATGGTCGAGGTATAAGCGATATTTATAGTAATATGTTATAGTGCAATATATAAGCTATTAAACACAAAAATGCTTGGTTTAATAATATTATTTTATATATTGACCTAATTCAGTGAAATTCTAAGTTAAAACAAATTAATATCCTTTAATTATTATAAGATTTATTAAGTTACTATAACATGAAAATTAAGTTTATTTAATAACTTAAATTATTACTTATAATAGAGCAGTAAAATGATGAATATCATATGTTATAATCAAATCAAATCTGTATCAACTTTTATTAAATTTTCAATATCAATAATATCTTGAAAAAATGTATATCAATTAATTTATAGATGAGCAACATAATCAAATTCATCAAATATAATAATATGGCTATTTGGATTTATTTGAAATATAATTTATATCAATATAGATATTGAATATTAAAAAGCAATTTTTTCAAATAATTATTATCCATTATGTATTTGTGATTTTTATATTGATATAATAATATAATACTAATAAGGCCATTATGGTATATCATCATTAAAAAAGATATTCTATTGTTACATAAGAACTACAAATTCAATATTTATATATTTTTTATTAAGCTAAATTATGATATAAAGTATATTTGAAGCAAGCTTTAATCATAGTATTAAATTACAGTTATGATAGTTATATTCAGCATACCAACTTATTTTTCAACTTCATTTTAATACTAAAACTTGTTAAAAATAAAAATTTGGATAATAACAAATATAAAATTAAGGAGTTAGTTATATGTTTATTTATAACTCAAGCTAAACATTAATTAAAATATTGAATAATTATGATAGTTGTAATATAGATCTCAAGTTAAATTGCCTAGATAAAATAATGTAATATGGAAATAATATATTCAGGGTTAAAAATCAATAATATCATTAAATTCTTTGTTGTATATGTGGCATTTACAAAATTTCAGATTTGCATATAATAAACAAATATGAATATTATTAAATAAAGTTATCTACATAACTAGTCAAACAAGTAACTTAATCTCTAGTTGCTTAAAACACAAAATATACCTTATACTGCGAAACCTTTTTATTATTAAAAATATTAAAATAATATATTAATTACAAAGTTCAAACGCCATATTAACGATAGAATAATATGCTTAATTTTAACAATAATATATTTAATGACAAATAAATTACATATATCATTCAACAAACATATTCAATTTATTTGAAAATTTAAAAAAATAATAACGAATATCATATTTTCACAAAGTGTGAAATAATCACTTCAATTGATACGAATTTAATCTACTAAATGTTCATCAGACTGTTTTGTTATGATTATAATACATCCCATATTATGATATTCTGATATTGATAATAAACACTTGATTATATTGTTGGAAGATCGGTTATTCTATGTTAAAAGAACCAATATGATATTTTATAATTGCAAAAGTTATCACTCAATAAGATTATCATGCCAAACTTAATTTAACCTATTAAAAAAGAAATATCTCTGAAATATTATTTAATTGATCCATTACTTTATTAAATCTTTAAGTTCAATTGTTTACTGCTAATTTCAAAATTAAAATTTATTTACAAAACTGTGACAAATATATTGAAAATTTGCAAAATTAATTCAATTGGTAAAGTGCATTCAATTTTAATTTATATACATCAAATGATTTTAAAATATTATTTTATTGGTATATGTTAAAATTGGATCAAGGTTATAAAATTATTAAAATGTTATTTTTTAATATATCTATGAGTATGATGATGTAGATGTGATCATTTTTTCTCACAGTAATATTAATATAAAGGATTTCTAAAGTATAATATTTGATACAGTTTATATTTAGTAATTTTATCAAATTCGGAACTTATTTTGAAAGTGGATAATTTATACATTGATAAACAATTTTAAATAAATATCAAGATATCAAGATTATAAGATAATGTTTAATAAATTAGATTTTTAATATATTCATATATGACTTTGCTAACAGAATGATTATAATATATATCAATTATAATTTAAATTAAAACTAATGTTGAAATGTCATTTAATGTTTCTATATTAAGATATTATCATATAAAGTATATGTTTTAATATAATAAAAGCATTAGAATAATATTATTTAATTCAAGAAAATAACCACAAATTAGAGATATCATTTAACATGACAGTATTCGAAGATTAATTAACATATTCAACAAAAAAATTATTCGCCAATTACTTGAATTATTACATATTATATTATTTTGTATTTTTTGTAATAATATATTTAAAAATATATAAATATTACTGTATTGAATCATATTAATGGATAAACCTTATTAATTTTATTCCAATATGTCTTTAAATTTTAAAAATGTTGATTTTAATTTCAATTTAATCCATGATATAAAATATTTTAACATAGAAATTAGAAAATCTAAAATTAGAAATATAACTATATTTGAAAATCACAGATTAATATTAACAAAATTATAATATGAGAATTTGATTATGCGTGTTAACAAGAACGAATATATAAATATGCTAAATGTATGAAAGGAAATTTCAATAAAGTTTAGAGATTGAATTTTTGTTCTTTATATTATCCTTTATTTTTTATTTAGTATCTAGTATTTATTATATATAATCTAATATAGAATCACTGATTCCTGTTAGGAATAAAATCGTCAATTAATTCATTGTAATAACTTAATTAAAAGCCACTTCATTATTATTTAATCATACTTCCTTTTCACAGTTTGATACTGTCATAGCTTAAAATAATGTCAAATAGCGGTCCTTTACCAATACAATACGATACTATTGACTATAACTTTATATCTGTAAGCTATTTCTACATTCATATCTGACTAAACTAAATATTGAATAAATATTAACTGATGATCTGTAATGTTTAGTTAGTTCATGATCAGTTTCAAGAAAAAGGATACACTATTGACTTGGTGAGTAGTGTGAGTCCTAAACCAAAGAGACTCTCTTCAAATTTTGCTAGACCTGATTCTAGTCCTAATCGTAGACCTCGTTCCGCTTCAGTACCCACTCCTGGTGCCAAGATAGAGAGCTTGAATTTAGATAAAATTTGTAATGAGAATTTTACAAATGAGTTTTATACTAAAGAGTTTTGGACTAACTCGTTCCTCCATAAAGGTAATTTAATATTGAAACTATATTCAAGGAGTTTTTTAATAAAGCATTAAATAGCTCATTCTACTTATTTGGGATATGACGAAGACTTGGGACCTATATGTGTTTCATTATTAAAGAAAGAAAAGAAATATTTGGTTTATATTAGAACTATATGGAAGTTTAAGGCTGTTACCATTGATAATGCCTTACTTGTACCTACAAAGGGTCAACCTGAAAATGTATTATCACCGAAAGCATGCAACATTATCATATATTTGGCCTTTGAAAAATATCTCACTGAATTAGAAGATGAATGGTTTCAATTGGAAAAATGGTATAAATCCACCCAATTTCAATGTCCATCAATGGGTGAGCCGATGACATTGAATCCAGCTGAAAATGAAACCTCATCCAAGGACATATTGAACAAAATTAGACTTCATATCGCAACCATTGAAGTAGTCAAATCCAATTTAAACAGAATTGTGTCTGGGTTGGAATCGTCCGATGATCTCTCCATTTTAAGTCCACTCAAATTGACTGAAGTGATGATGATGAAAAAGTATTATTATAACGACGTCATCCTGCTTTTAGGAGCTAATCAGAGAGATTTAGCTCAAAAGGATACTTTTAAAATGTTTAGAAGAATGCTAGGATCTCCCTTGGTTAAAGATGGTGTTAAAATAGTTTCTAAGTCTTCCAACCAGGTAAAACTAGATAAACCTATTAATTTAAATGATGAACAGGTAACAAAAATTTTAAATGATGATGTCATTCACCATTTTACTAATACATATTCAGGTTGCTGAAAAGAGGAGAGATATTATTCATGAACTCACCAAAACTGAAGATTCTTATTTAAAAAAACTTAAAGGATTTATTCAAGTCAGTTCAGAATATCATATTTTTATATTTATTTATATTAACAATTGTTCAGGTATACCTTAATCCATTGCAATCGAGTAGTTTATCCCACAACAAGATCATTTCACAATATGATATCACTTCAATCTTCAAGCATATCGAGGAAATCCACGATGTGAATAAGAGCTTCTGCGAAGACTTAAGTCAGCTAAATGAAAATGGCGATGGATTGGGCGAAGTATGTCTTAAACACTTAAAGAATTTCAATGTTTATCAAAATTATATCATGGGTTACAAGCATTCCGAAAAATACTCGAGTGACTTGGAGAAGAAAAATACTAAGTATTGGGAATTTTTAAGAGAAGCTAGAGAGAGTGATTTATGCTTTAAACTGGGTATTAAAGATTTGTTAGTTATGCCTGTACAAAGAATTCCGCGTTATGTGCTATTATTTACTGGTAATTTTAAATTTAACTGATTCATATTGATGACTAATTATATTGATTTTAGATTTATTAGAATTAACTCCCAAAGATCATCCGGATTATAAACCATTGTTCCAAGCTCTTAATATTGCTAATGATATTAGTCACTTAGATCAGAATGAAACTTCAGAACACGTCATGGAATTAACTAAATTATTGTATCAGATAGAGGATTGTCCAGTAATGATTGATTAACGTTGAGCTATTTATCAATATTAAAACAATTCTCTTTTAGGCTAGTCTGGTGCATGCCTCTCGTAAACTAATCACTCAAATTGACTGTGACGAGAGAGATATCTGCAAATCTTCATTTCAAGCAGAAGTGACTTTATTTTTATTCAACGATTATATTATGGTTGCTCAAAGAACTTTTAATTCCAATAAAAAGTTCAAATATTTATTTGTGTCTTGGATAAGTTTGAATGACGTGGATATTTTAGATGGCCAAACTATAGGTAAATTCATATTTATTACTATTATAATACTATTCAAATTTATTAACTTGCTTTAGGCAAAAACCATGGATTTTATTTGAAAATTAATAGTACTGCTGTCGAAGATATCTATTGGGACTCTCAAGCGATCCATTATTATACTACCCCAATGTTCCAAATTAAGCAACAGTTTATTAATAAATTTAGCTACTTAAGAGCTGAAAATAGAGCTTTAGGTAATTTAATCGCTACTTGACTCCTACCTATGCTTATTGATAATTTTAGAGATCGGATGTAGTTTGTATCAAAAGGTTATTAATGATGTTTCTCTTTATTTCTTTGTAATGGAACAAAAGGATTACCAAAAGACTAGAGTCAGGGTAATTTGTAACATATATTATTCTTTTGATAACCCTTCTAACATTACTATACCTTTAGAGCGAAGTCAGTTTAACTTTTGTTGAAGATATTGAAACCGATCCATCAAAATATTTTTTGGATAACCATTCTGCTTTAGTACATGGTATACTCACTGGTAATAAGGGGAAGTTTGGGTAAATTTCACTGTTAACATTTGTTTTATTCAATTTCTAACTTATATTGTAGTTTAATGATGAGAAGTAGAGTGAGCTGTGCTCCTTTATCTAATATTTTGCCTGCTTCAGAGTTAGTCCTTTTGACACCAGAGCATCCCAGTGTAGTTGGTCAGGATTATCAATTACCTTTCTTATTCCAAGGATATCTGATGCAAAATTTACTATATTCACACTGCATGTTAAGAGGATCTATTGCTTATTTTAGAAGACAGCATTACTACAATAAAGCTATCTTGGAAAGTTTGTTTGGACTCCATTTCCCAGTTACTAAGGTATCTCATCCTTATCTTCATAAGGTGAAATCGTTTGTTAGGGTGACTCGCGATGGAAGAATTTCTCTTCATTCCACTGGTACTCCTTTAGTTCCTTCAGGATCTTTTGCTCGAAAGAAGGGTCCATTTTTGGGTCAAGCTCGTAACGCTTTGGGTCATCGAGCAAGTGGTGAATTGAGAAGTGCGACTCATTTACCACAATTAAGAAATTTATCTGACCCGTTGACTGCTGCTCCCACTCAGAGACAAACTATTTATTCGCATCGTGGTTCTAATTCAGTTTTGCCGGAACAATTAGGCGGATCCAAAGTTGTCCAAAAGAAGAAGCGTAGCTCTTTCCAGCATTTGAAAAATATTTTTTCCAATTGGGCAAGCCAATTTTAATTTTCTAATACATTTTAATCTTAATATTATTATTTTAATAAACATATTTTGCTTCAGTTCTTATATCATTGTTATATAAAAACAATTACATTACAATGTACTTTATTGAAATAAATTTCTAGTATCTAAAATCGGGATGAGGGGACAATATTGATATTACATATACAAAAGTAAACTATTTATTAAATATTGAGTGACGGTATGATTATTATTATTATAACCACAGTTCATCTTCTTAGTTCTTCTTTCTTCGCTTTGATGGATTAGTTGCTTCAGCTAAAGGCTCCCATAAATCCCTTGGGAGTTGTTTTTGAGCTAAACTAATCCAATCACTCATCTCAGGGTTTTTAATCCTATTTTGTCTAAGTTTCAAGGTTATTATCAATGTTATAACACATGTAACACATGTATATACCTTTTAAATAAACATAAAACATCCTCTTCGTTGACCGTCTTTCTTTGAGCATGTTTAGCATAGGATAACAAATCTCCAGAAACTTGTTCAAAATATTTATCTGTAGCATATAAAAAACTATTTAATGTAGCCTGGGATATCCTGGTATTTGCCATTGATTGTACAAGTGATTTTACTTGCGAAGCAGGCAAGTTATTTCTAAAAATTGAGTTAGCTTCAGTAAATATTAATTCAAAATATCTAACTCACAGTGATGCAGAACTTTTAGAAATTTGATTAAAATCAATCTTGCGTTGTTTCCTAAAGGTGTGTAATGTAGGAAGAGTAGGAACTGAGCCTGGTGAAACGGGAGATAAAATTGGCTTGGTCGAACTATCACGGATTATGTCAATAAAACCATCAGAAATATCACTCTCCTTGCTCACAGCATCTATATTCTCATTGGGTATTTCACCCAAATTGTCGGTAAAAGAAGCGTTGGGTGAAACAGGGGGATTGACACTAAGAATATGTAAGCAATAAATGGAAAATGTGATAAAAAGATATACCTTAATAAAGTTGCATCTTGAGTTGAATTGGAAAGTGCATCTAGTTTATTTGATTCAATTAGGTTATCTGATTCCAATACAGCGACTACTTCAGTATTGTTTGTTTGATCTATCAAGGGGGTTTCCTCAATCGCGTCTGTTGGTTCATTGGATTCAATTATTGAGCTTGCATCAATTTCAATTTGCGGATGTATTAAAGCTGCTGTCTCAGAAGTTTCAGAAACACTGGGTAGATCAATATCTGGATCTTGATCAATTTTTTGGGCTGGTAAATCGATAGTAGATTCTTCATCGGAAGATTCACTTGATTCAGAAGCGGGGCTTGACTTTGTTGACACTGGAGATTTTTCGTTTTCCTCATTATGAACAGCATCATCAATTTCAGGCTCTGGTTCGATTGATGGCTCTGTTGAGCCGTCAGATTTAATTTCTTGACCCTGCTCTGACTGAGGTTGTAAGTCGGATTTAATGTTTTGATCAATAGAGTCGGAAGTGATGTCTCCAATTGGTTCAGAAAGATCAAGAGATTGATCGGGAATATGATTTTTCAATTCTGGCTCATATTCGGGTAAAAGTGGATTAGCTTCATCTTGATGAGTATTATCTACTGAGAAGGCTGATTCTGATTTTTCATCTTCCTTGGTATGAATCAATTGGTCGATTGTTTGACTAGTTTCAACGTTAGGAGGAGGGCTTAATTCTTCAGGGACTACAAGATCATTAATGTTTGATTCAATTTCGTGCTGCAATCCCTCCAGTTCATTTTTCAAGTCAAGTGATATGTCCAAACCAGATTGATTGTTGAATGGGGTCTGAATAAATGCCTTGTCAAGCATCGAGAGATCCACTGATTTGCTCTTATCTTCCTCCAAGTCCACGACTGGCATATTGGAAGTATCATCAGGTTCCTTTAAATCAAGCCCCACTGAAACTGATGTTAGATCATTATATTGCACAATTTGCTCATCGTGGTCGGTTAGAGATAGGCTGAATGTGCCAACATTAGGGTCCGGAAAGTCATTAATAGATAATCTGGAATTTTCTGCGACTGAACTTCGATCCTGTGCAATACTGGAGTTGACAAAACTTGAATTGACTGTTAATTGGTCGGAAATGTCAATAAATTTTCGCTCGGGGGTGGGAAGCGCATCTTTGAGAAATAGCTTGTCTAGATCTTGATCGGTGTTCAAAGAGTTGTTAAAATATTGATCAATATTATTGGATTCACTAAGATCGTGGTCGGGTAAGGATGGAACTTCAATATTGATATCTCTCAAGGAGCGGTGACTGATGTTCATATTGGAGTATGCTTCCAGATTTTCTATTGATTCAAGGTCTATTAAGCTTATATTAGGGATCTCGTCAATTAGCTTGTCAACTTGATGATTATAAGCTGAAGGATCAAAGTCGTCTATCTTAAAGGCGATTGGACTATCGCTACTGCTATCGCTGACATCAATCGTTTTAGATGATATTGTTAGTTTCTGGGAAATAGCAGTATGTGATGTATTTCGAACAGTTTCTTGTATTTCATTTTTGTCTGCTAACCGTTCAGAGTTAATGGCTCTGACTAATTGGCGAAGGAGCGCTTGGGGAGTTGGTGGTCTCTCGCCTTTTTGCAATTGATTTAGCCTCATACTGGCCATCAGTGATATAGATTGTAGCAACTCAGGGGAGCGAATGCCATTTGCATATTTGTCTAAATCCGAATTGTTGGAAACTCCCAGTTGGTAACTTGTAAAATCACTGCTGGATAATTTTTGATCTAGTAATATTGATGACAGTCTTCTTAGCTATTGTTACATATGAATACAGTATTAATATTTCATAATTGATGATATACCTGCTGCTGAGGGGAAATTTTGTCATTTTCTGTCGCTGGAGGATTGACACGTGAATAAACATCTGGATAGGAGTTTCTCATCGGTCTAGAGCTATTCATACCAATTAAATTTTGTATAGGACGTGAGCGTAGTTTATTTTCAGGGTTCTCCGATTCTACGTCATTCAATAGTCCAGTTGACGAATTAACCTTATCTGGAATTTCTTTTAATTCAGAATTGGCTGGAGTGTAGCTAAATCTTTGAGGATATTTTCTGCCCATATTTTATAGAGCTAAATTGAGTAATATTTATTTGAATGTGAATAATTGGATATAATTTGAAAAGGATTTTTATATTTGACTAACCATGATCAAAGGGTATTAATAATTAAATTTAATTAAATAATATATGGGATTATATATCAATAATTAATAAAGGTAACTGAAATTTAATTATTCATAAGAAATGTAACATTTGATAATGTTTTAAAATATTTTTAACATTCGTATACTACCAAATTGATATCGCAAATGCATTATATTAGTTTATAATTTATGATTCAATTTTAATTATTGATTTTTATTCAATTATCCTAATAATATATATTATAATCATGACAACACACTTTGATTGGTATAAATAGTAATGAAAATTTAAAATATTATTTTTTTTATCAATTGAAATGTTGGAAATATAAATAATGAACTTGATACGAAAAATCAGGTATTAAATGTAAATATAGTACAAAGGACAAAGTATATAAATCAGATATTTTGTTGAAGGCATTACTCTAATATCTAAAATAAAATATAACAATAGAATAACCATGAAGTAATTTATACCTAAAGAATTTTATTTTATGATTAATTCAGATTTGAATACTATTGATTATAAAGTTAATGAAAAACATTATAATCATTGTATGTTATAAAATATTTTTATATTTTTTTGGATGAAGCACTTGTATCCAATCAAGAACCCAGTCGAAAATATTATAGTTTGTAAGAATAAATTCTTTGTCAAATTTATTCAATAATTATATGATAAATTAAGAGTCAGATTAATTTAAACAAAGAACAAATAAAATTACTGTGGTAGATTCGTTTGATTGATGACTTGACTGGCTCTCTGGTCTTTGAGTGAAGCCAATTATGGCGAGAAGATTTCCATAAACTATTATCATTACTTCCCTTTATCCACTTTAATTTAATTTATGTGAATATATGATAATAATAATAATAATAATAATAATAATAAATATATAAATATATAATTTTTGGGATTGATGTATTTACTAATTGAATAAGCAAAATTATTAAATGATGATAAATTATTTGAATAAACTAATATCCCATAATCTTTATGAAACATTTAATATTTATTAAACTATGTATAAATGGGCTAATTAATTAGATTAATCATCAATTTATTTGACTCAATTAGTTTGATTCTTAAATACCACACGATGTCTGAATCTACTTCCAACGCAACATCTAAACCTGTCTGTATTATTTCTATTGGTATGGCAGGGTCAGGCAAAACTACCTTTAATCAAGTACTATTACTATATAAAATATTATCACACTTTTATTAAATATTTTTTTAGAGAATTAATTCTTATTTCAAACAAAAAACTAATAAAAATCCCTATATTATTAACTTGGATCCTGCTGTTTATAATGTCCCTTATAAACCTAACTTGGATATCAGAGATACCGTTAATTATAAAGTCGTTATGAAAGAGTAAATATAATATATGTTTTTATTTTGCTCATTTACTCACTTTTGCAGATATGGGTTAGGTCCTAATGGAGCCATCTTAACCAGTCTTAACTTGTTTACTACTAAATTCGAACAAGTTCTCGACATTATTCAAAAGAAAGAAGATAAGCTTGAGTAAGTTAGAACTATATCTCTCAATATATATATATATATATTTATTTATTTATTTCCCTTAGCCATATTTTGATTGATACTCCTGGTCAAATTGAAATTTTTACATGGTCTGCTTCTGGTGCCATTATCACTGAAAGCTTAGCGCTTTCCTATCCTACTGTTATTGCCTATATTATTGATACCCCTAGAACTACTAGTCCTGCTACTTTTATGTCCAATATGCTTTACGCTTGCAGGTAATATTATTCTTAAAATATCTATGATTGGTCCTAATTTCTTTGTATAGTATTCTTTATAAAACAAGATTACCTTTTATTCTTGTTTTTAATAAAACCGACGTACAAGACCATCAGTTCGCTGTTGATTGGATGCAAGATTTTCAAAAGTTCCAAGCTGATATCGAACAAGATCAAACTTATATGTCCACATTTATGTATTCGATGTCATTAGTTTTGGATGAATTTTACCAACATTTGAAGGTATTCATATATCAATTTAAGACAATATACATGCTTTAACTTTTTTAGGTTGTTGGAGTTTCATCTGTTACAGGAAGCGGAATGGATGATTTCATGAAAGCTGTAAATGAAGCTGCTGAAGAATATGAAACGTACGGTTTTTAAATATTATTTCCATAATATAACTTGCTAATTGGTTTGATCTAGTGATTATAAGCAAGATTTATTAGAACGAATCAAGCAAAAGGTATTGAAATTTTTAATACCAATATTAATATTCTAATTTTATCTTAGGAGGCTTCAGAGCAAGCTTTGAAAGCAGAATCTCTGAACAAATTAATGAAAGATCTAAAACTTGAAGAAAAAGAACAATGATCAATCACTACAAATACACTAATACATATTAATAGAATTCAACATGAACTTTTCAAAATCAATAATATTACCAGATCCTGATTTTGTTTTTCAAATTTTAATCATAGATACTATTTTCTAACAACTGTTCTATGATTAATTTTTATTTGATTCGGTTAGGCTTTGGTGCACAAACATCTAATGGTAACCAATATATATTATATCCACTTAATATGAACTTTGTATTTTAATGCTTATTCTATAGATTCCATTAATGTAAGTATTGATTTTTTGAATTCGTATCAATATTTTACCCAAATGATTTAAACTCTGAGCTACCAGAGCCAGTATTTCTATGTATCACATCCCTGTTCGATGGTATACTATATACCATTTACTAACCCTAATCCGTTCATGCGTGATACTTGTTACGCATTATTGCTTTGACTCATTTTGATGATCAAAGTGATTCAAAATCATTTTGCCATATTTGTCACTTTAGATGAATTTAGTTTTGCATAAGTGATATCGAGTATTTCAAGTCAACAATAAGGACTCATGTTCTTATAAAGATTCGCTCTTGTGTTAGCTTGAACTATAATACTTGATTTTCACGTGGTGAATTTGAAATGATTTTGATAATTGAATTCTACCAATGCAAAATTAATTATCTAACTACCGTCAAATTTAAATTGATTCAGTTTTTATTTGACAATTTTTCTTATTTTATTCGAATCTTTTCAAGATTTATGTTCTATTAATTCTTTCTTGGAGTTGATAGAACTTTTCTTTTTCTAAATATTGGCGTTCAATGGATTTGATTTGAAATACTGGTTCATTTTTTGTATTGAAGCCTTTAACAATAATTTGTTAACTCAAATTATAAAGATTTGCTCTTGTGTTTTATGGATTCTATACTCTATTTGCTCATTTTATATGATCTCTCTATTTAAAATTTTATATTAATTCTTATTCGATTTATTAACACATTTTCTGTTCTATTTAGGATTTTATTATTAATATCCACGAACGGTGATAGCATACTTAGCTTGAATAATTTATTAATGCTTGATATATTTCTAATAAATTGATTTTACAAAATCGAGTTATATACATTTATTTCACAGTTCAATTATATCAAATTATAATAGTATGTTTATATTTTAAATTTCAACTATATATAAGTTTTGAATATCAATATATGTTTAATAAAACAATTTAATATTTTAAACTTATAATATTTTGAATTTCTTTGAAAAATTAACCATGTTATTAAAAAATTTCAATAAAATCAATATGTTTAATTAAATAGTATTTAATTTTGTTTGAGTGAGCTATATATATATATATATATATATATGAAAATCCTCATACAAAATATAATATATGAATCAAAATTGTGCACTATCTTATTTTATTAATAATTCATATTGATTAATTATTTAAGCCTATAAATTTTTAAAATAAAAATAGATCCATTCAAATAATCGAATTAAATGATAAAAACTATAAAATAATGGATTTGTTTATTAAATTTATAACAAGTCAATTATATCTAATCAAAGTTATTTATTTTTCTATTCTTTAAAGTGAAAATTAAATATCAAATCTTTTTTTAAATTTCAAGTTTTTCTAAAACTTCATATTGAGTTCCGAATAATTAATTTGGTATAAATAATCAATATTTCTTTTATTTAATAATAATATCATATTTTGAAAACATGAACCAAAATCAAAATAATTCAAAATTTGATATCTAAGTTCAAAAATACCTCATTAAAATCTAATTTATTGCAAAACACTGAGTGAATCAAATCCATCTAACTTTGTTATTTGCTTGAAGTGATAAGGTTCTGTCACATTGTAGAGTTAAATGCTAGATTAGTATGTTTAAGAGCAATAGACTGTTGAAATTCGGCCTAATCTTTCTAATTACTACCACCAATTCCTGGGTGGAAAATAAAATTGTCAAAAAATATATTGAAATGTTTCCCAATTTTTCACTTAGAGCTTTAGATATGAAACTCTAAATTATTCATCAATTTTTTTACCATACTCAAAATTCATCTTGCTTTATCAAAAAAAGTTAAGAAATTGATAACCATCTTTTACTTGATAAACTAAATGCTAAAGGGGTCTCTATTACAAGGCAGAGCTTAAGGAATGATAAATAATATCCTAGTCTATTAGATCAAATTATTGCTATTTCTTTAACCGATTGTTATTGACAGTTGATAACCTTTTAATAAATTCAGATTTTGATTAAGATCAAATAAACCCAGATTTAAGCTATCAAAATCCAAGTATATTTAAATGAGATTCTTTGGATAATTGGAATGGATTATAATGGAATAGCGTTTCATAAACTTTTGCTTGAAATTGTAGTCATGAGCTTATATCACTATAATGCTAATTCATTTAGGAATATTTTCAAATGGGCAACTTAGGAAAAATTAACAAATCAACCATTAACAAAATAGTGTCAGAAGTTATAAGGCAAAGCTAATAACCGCTTTGTTCAATCAAAAGAATTGGTCATCTTTACTCCAATAGCCGTACTTCCTTCATTATAATCTTTACAATTACATTACCTTTGGCTCTTAAAAAGAAGAGGCTTGAAGGTTTATATTTACTAAATTTATCAAAGTTGAAATTTTCAAGTTAAATTCTACTATAAATCATGAAGATGTATTTTTTTGGAATAAGAAACTTGTTTCAAGTTTGAAAAACATATATAGACAATCATCGTGGCTATTAATTTTATATCATATATACATATTTTGGATATTTTTAAATTGTAATAAATCTTTTTTGAATTTTTAACTATGATCAATAGTTAATTTACATAATGAAAAATTTAGGATTTTTTTTGAAAATGGGTGCAGCCCTAATTAGTTCAATTTGCTAATATATTTCTAAAATCAAAATGAAGTGTAGCTTCGTTATAAATCATGAAAAAAAATTCAAAATTATTGAAAGAATGATTCATAATTTAAAATTCAAATAATGTCAAATTATAGGGTTTAATTATACAAGATAATTTTAAAAATTTTTTGATTAAATAAAAATTTTAATTTAAATATTGGTTAATAATAGAAAAAGCCTCCTCATAGACTACGAACATGATGGCAGATTGGCATCCAGTCCAAACAAGTCGAGGTGCTAAACCACTGAATAAACCTGAAACACCAAACTTTTTGTAGCTGTTTTGTAAGGCTCCAATGATGGTGGATTTTGAAGAGGGAAGTTTAGAAATAGTCTTGGTCCGGGGTGTATTGGGCATAGAAGTGAGGGATTCGGTTAAAGTGGCGGGTTTCTGAGGAGGATTTGGTGCAGAGCTCCTTGAGCGCTTAGGTGGATGATGCTGCGTTTGAAGGATAGTTTTCACCACGTCTAAAGGTGTTGTTATTCCTCCTGCAATGGATCCAGCAAGCGCGCCAAATACCATTTCAGGGAAAAAGCCCATTGTTACTTTATCTTTGCTATATTTTGATAAATAAGTCGATTTGAAAAATTCTAAATAAAGCCAATCAATTAAATGAATATTAAAAAGTCCTTTTATCTTACCATAAAGTGCAAATTGAATTGCTGTACAAGGTACATCTCTTAATAAAGTGGCTCGATATCCTCTGAATAGGGAGTGTATACCATCATTTTGAATAATTGTAGTAAAAGCTTCAGTAGTACTCTTATAATTGTAACCACTCACAAAATGAGGATTATTATACCTTCCCTGAAGCTGCATTCTTGTTTTAACCACCTCAGTAGGGACATAGATCACAGAAATGACTAATTCTGCTAATGCACCTGATGTCAAATGCTGAGCACTTTCAGGTAATTTGGTTTTTAGAAATTGCTTTTTTAGGGTTTCATAAGTTCCAAAATAAAGAGAAGTACAACATACTATGAAATGGCATTTTAGTAAAATCACAAAAGTATATTATGTTAAAGAGTTTAAAGAACATACCAGAACCGATCATAGCAGGTACAACGCCTCCATATAAACCTCGAAAGACACCTTCCTCCCTTAATATAGTTTTGAAAGTGTGAGTTAAATTTGTATATTTTGGAGGATATGGCTGGCCTTGAAGTCTCGTTTTAACGGTATCTATTCTAATTTCACAATATGAATGGAAATAGATCATGTAAAAAATATTGAATTTACCCATGCATCGTGAAATCTGCAGTACCTCCACCAATACCACCAGCCAAAATAAACTAGTTGAAGGAATTCAGTATGTTATAGGATATGATAAATTACAAAGTATACATTTAAAAGCGGCGGGTCATCGGAATTTGAAGAAGCTTTCATAATATGGTATTTATGATTGTATAGAACTAACTAATAATTATTACAGGTATAATTTGATTTTAATGTATATTTAATTTAAGAAAGTCAAATTATATTAAGATATTATAGTTAATATTTTTTTTCTATTATCTAAAAAAGTAATAGTTAATTATTTATGTAATATTAATGTTTTATATCAAAGTTTTTTATGAGGAAAGGATTTATTCGACAATTTATGGGATCGACTTAATAAATCCGTCACTTCGTCTGATAGACAAGTGTGATATATTACTAATTTAAATTTGCTAATTAATTATTTGCTTAGAGAATGTGGAATTCATTATCTTGTGTTATGTTTTTCGTGTAATTACGTAACGATATCTATCGGATTTTGAGTAATTTCTTGTCTAAAACATTTTCTTGCGTCTTCTTCTGATGGGGGTGTTATTGGTGTTTCTGTGAAGATGGTTTGCAGATAAAGAGAATGAATGTAGAATATTGCTTGATTAAAGTGTAATGAATTAATTGGGGGTAATGCTGGTTTTCTTAAGTCTTTTCGAAGTAGAGATGGTACTCTTCTGACCAGTTTGTTACCGTGGATGGTTGCTATAGTATCCCAGAATTTTTGTATTTTTTCACAGTCGATGTATCGGTGTATAGGACTGTCAGTTTCTCCGCATTTCCATGGGCCCCATCTGGCTTGATCTTCGACTTTACGGAGTTTGTTATTAAAGAAGGAGCCCGACATCAGTCTCCATGTTATTGATCTATACTTAGCTGGGAGCCTTGGG
>JNEM01010362.1:0-62348 GCA_000697335.1 Conidiobolus incongruus B7586 | reverse complement strand
TAGCAAAAAGTTATTAGAAATAAAGGATTAAGGGTCGGAGATCTGAGCGAAGGGGGTGATTGAAGTGGACCCTTTTATTAAGGATTTATCTAACCTTAAAGTTATGGATATGGCTTGTGGGGACGGATTTTTTGCCAGATTCCTTAAAAAGCACTACCCAGATAATATTAATCTGATAGTTGGTGTTGCTTGTCAATAGAAAAACATGATCCTCAAGGCATTGAATATATTCGTTCTGATGTTTCTCTCTTACCATATTGCTCTAATCCAAACTATGCTTCAGATTACGATATTATTGTAGCCAGCTATTTTTTGAACTATGCTCAAAACAAATCAATGCTCCAAGAGTTTTGCAATACCATATACAATTTTTAGATAACTTCTCAATAACTTAAAATAATTGGGTGTATAATATCCTCTTACATGGCATTAATAAAAATAAACATTAGTATTATCATTTGAGTATAGCTAATATTATAAATAAACAATTTAGATTGGAGTAAATTTCAATAACAAACCCAATACTACTATATTTTTTTTATAATTTAGCAAATTAAAAAATTCAAGATTATAGTTATTAATGGGGAATAATCTTGTCCATCACTCAAGAAACTCTGACTATTGCACTAATGCAAGAAGTCACATTGGGAGTACCTCATTTTATGAACTAGTTTAACTTAGTGCTTTCCACCTGAAGTTATTCATAGCCACCCAAACTCAACAATTGAAACTATTATAAGATCATTACAAACCAATCAATAAACCTATCTTTCTATCTTCATTTTCAAAAGTATCCAGTCTCTAAGTTTTCTCGTAACACTCACAAAAAGTATTGAGTTATGACGAGTGTGAGATATTTACTTTATTCAAAGACCTTGATTTGCAGAAGCTATTTCCACCTAATTTAGTGAACCATCTTAATTTCCCTTAATTTTGTGGTAATCTATCATTTACCACTCTATTAGTTTTTAATTTATATTTTTCTTTAGTCAATTATTAATTTTATATTATATATTTATTTTTACTTTGTATATATTAAAATGTTTATTTTTTTTCAATCGCAAAAAATTCCCATTATTTAAATTACAAAGTAATATTTTATTAAATTTTAAATAATGTTTAATTTAAAAAATTCAAGAGTAATCATTGCCTATATTTTTTTGATATCTAAGTGAATGTCAACTGCAATATTCATTAGATTTATATTAATATATATTAGGTGTAACTTAAGGATTAACCAACTATGCTAAATTTTCAATAATTTTGGGTTCAAAATGGCTCAATAATCTTAAGTTTATATACTAATTTAATAACATATAACTATTTAGCAAGTAATTTAGGGTGAAAAATTGTACTTTATTATCCAAAATATGAGAATCATCTCTTGCCAAATAAATACTTAATTATTATAGTTTTAAATGCATGCTTGTGAAAAGCCTGGTTGCATATTTTACGTAAAATTATTTGAATATTGCATCTATCACTAAATTTAAAATTGTGCATTGATTATGTAAAAACCTTATAATAATAATAATATTAAAAGTACAATTTTTTCCAATATTATTACATGCTTATTTATATCCAAATAAGTTAATAAAAATTCAATAATTTGAATAATATTATATTAAGAAATTTTTTAAATTTATAAAACTAAATTAAGATATTAAAATCAATATTAATGATAATATTTAATTTCTACGATTTGAACAATCATTATAATGCTTTTATACTAATAATTCAATTTAATTTAAATTACATAATCAATTTACAGTGATTCAAATATCTAGTGATGATGGTCAAACATTGTTCGAAAGAGAATAAGTGAATATAAAGTATCCCGATTTTATAAATATATATTTATACTTACTAAGTAAATTTATATTAAATAATTTTTTGATAATAATTATGATAATGAAGTGTTAGTAATAATTCTAAAAAGAAGATCAGCCAATCTTTATTAGCAATTAGGAATAATCATGTGAATTAATGATTTTTGTTTTCAGATATTTAATTAGTAAAAGAGTGTGTTTTTAATCTCTCCGAATTTATACTTCAATTGTAGCATTCATTAAAAATATAAAAATTAGATATTTCTTTATAATTTACTCTCAAACTCAAATCAAATTTGATATTAAAATTAGTTTATTAAAGCCACAATAATTAACATTAATTATTTAAATACTGTTATTCTTCTAAGTATTGATTTTATTATTCACAGAATCTACAAAATACTAGAATCACTTCTATAATAAGAATCACCTGTATAATAATATGGTCAATGTTAAGAGTGATGTTACACGTAATCAATATAATGAAATCGCAAGTGCTTATTCAAAAACTACTAAAGAACCTTTAAGACAGTTGGTTGAAAAATATACCATTTTGACTGAAGTAGATCCATATATTAAAAATATTTCTAACCTCAAAGTTATGGACATGGCATGTGGTGACGGATATTTTGCTAGACTTCTAAAAGAGCATTATCCTCAAAATATTAGTATGATGGTTGGCGTGGATATTTCTGATCAAATGATCTCCAACGCTCAAGCTATTGAAGATGAGAATCCCTTAGGTATTCAATATATTCGTTCCGATGTTGCACACTTACCAGACTGCTCTAATCAACATCTGGTTTCAAATTATGATCTTATCATAGCCAGCTACTTGTTGAACTACGCGCAAAGTAGAGATATTCTACAAAAATTCTGCGATACCATTTATCAATGTCTTAAACCAAATGGTAAATTTATTTCAGTTACTATGAACCCTGGAAAAGATCCTAGGAACTTGATTGATGATAATCATAAGAAATATGGCCTATCAAGCATTTTACGTTCTGAGTTTAGTGAGGAGGATTACAAAGGGTTGATGGACCAAGCCTACCGTATTGAATGTCACCGTTTCGTTCCTGACGATCCTGACACTTGTGCCATATTTGATATTCAATATTTAAGTAAGCCTACTTATGAGGAGTGTTTTAGAGCTGCTGGTTTCAGAAAATGGGAGTGGAAACCTTTACTCGTTGATCCTAAAGGCCTTGACCATGAAATCTTCCCTGCTGGCTTCTGGGACACTCTGACTGATCCTCTGGAAACAAGTACTATATGTATTGTTTTATCGAAATAACAACTCAATACCTCTACCAAGCAACTTAAACTTTATCAATAAACTATGTGGTCACTTTTCTTAAATATTTCAATTTTCATTAAAAAATTTAAGTTACTTTTGTTTCAGGTAACCACATATTCACCAATTTTCCCCGCAATCTGGAGCTAAAATTCAATAGTTCCTATCATATCATATATCTAATAATATCATATATTTTTTTGTAATCATATATATGCATATCATTATAGTTTATTGTATATTGATCCAACTATTGAAATAAGGATACCATGGATATAAATATTCAAATTCAAACTCAAAATATGAATATCGATATTTTTTAATCATTCAGCTAAACTTTACAACAAAGATAAAAATTATATTTTAGCTATTTTATAATATTTTTTCTGTAAACGTGAATATTATCAATTGAAATTTAGGCTATATACTATCCTGTCACAATTACCTATATTTTATTTCAATATTCGAAAAGTATAGCATTTAATCATAAATATATTTCTAATATAATTGACTATATTCAAATAAATTTAATGACATCAACCTATAATATTCCCCAACTATAAGAATATCACTAATAAATATATTTATTTAAGATTGATCAATGTCTAAATTTATAAGCTTAATTAAAAAAATTTAATTTTGTATTATTTTCAAAAAAATTGACTTTATATTTCAATTTGCAATATATTTTATATACAATATTAATGATGGAACCATTATTTGTATGGTATGATAGAATATATATATATATTCTTATTTTTTTACATTTTGTACAATATATACTTTTATTGCTTTTCATTTTAATATTTCATTTATTCAGATTCGAAAATATTCTACCTTAATATTATTACTGACACTTTATACGTAAGACTACACAACTCAAATATTTTGAAACTTTATATAATATATAATGATATAAATTATAGTTGCAATCATTCCATTAAAATAACATATTTTATTTACGGTAAAAATCTAATAATTATGTGTTTATTTGAATTTTAAAATTAAACTATTTTCATAGATAGGGCTCATTATCTTAAAGATAATAGCGATTTTAATATATTAAGTTAAATATTATGCATAATTTTCATATATTTTTATCCAATCTAATTACTATATTTCCTACTATGATAAATCAGAGTTGTTAAACTTGACTTATTCAATATTAATAATATGCTTTGTGGTAAACTGTCCATATATTTTCTAAAATTAATTTAAAACTTTAACAATCGAAATCTATATTATAATCTGTATTTATGCTATCCTGAAAATAGCCACCATCTTCAATCTAACTAAAAAACATAATATATTTATAATAAATAAAGCTAGTTAATATCAAATAAGTTGATGAAATTATATATCCATATTATATTAAATTTAAAATTATTGTAATCAAATATATTATTACCTCAGAATTAAATAATTGAAAATTTTTTAATTTTTGATTTTCAAATATATAATTAGTTTTAGAAACAAATTCTATTCAAAATAAATAGGAAGATAAATAGTTTTTAAATATAAAAATATATAATGTTTTTTGATAAAAAATTTAATTTTGGAGGTTTATTATTTAATTATAAACTAAATAGTGAATATAGAAAGTCTTTTATTTTAATATCAATTAACCTTAACCACAAAACTTTTAAAATTATTTAAAATTTACATATAGCTTATAAAATAATTTTTTATTAAAATTAATTATTTTTTATAGAGTAAATAATTTTAAAGCTAAATAAAATATTAATAACTTATTAAAATTCAGAAAATTACTTTTAATTATTTTTTATTTATTAATAAAATAAAATATTTATTGAAAAGAATATTTTTATTTAGTTAAAAAGTCATCAAGATATATGAATACCAGTCATATATATATATTATATATATTAAACTTTAAGCTTAGATTAATTAATCAAAATATATAATAAATATTTTATAATTTAGCTAAAACTTAAATAAAACATAATGAGATATATCTAAAAATTAATACTTTTAGAGAAAATTCTTATAATCAATAAATTATAAATCCCATTATATAATTCTTGATGGAAAAATCAATTAAAATACTAAGTTGAAATTATATTTTCTATAAACTTTAATAAATAGTGTATATAAGGAAATATTGACAATTATAATAAATTATAATAGATTATATTATTCTTATCTAGTTTTAAAATGATATTTAATTAATAATAGGTTATAATTTATTCTTCTAAATAAAACTATTCTTAAATAATAATCTTAATTAAGTATAACATATTTTTACTCCATATAATTAATATAAATTATAAAAAACTATCTATTAAAAACAATAAAAAAAATCTACCAAATTTAATATATTTACTAGATTATAACCTATATAACAATGATTACTTTAAGTAATTTAAATATAAATTTAAAAAAAAATTATAATTGAGTTTAATTAATTTATAAGATATTAAACTTCAGTCATTAATAAAAAAATTTATTTTATATATCAGAAGTTTATTAAAAATATAACAAAAAGTTATCAATAATAAAAAAGAACTATAATTTTATTTTAAATACTTATATTTATAGATTATATATTAAAATATTTATTTATTCTTAATCTTATAAAAGTCTAATTATTTAAAATCCAGTGAAATATTATTAAACAAATAGATTATTTATATATCTATATAGTATCATTCATTAATTTTCAAATCATAATTATATATTATCCTAGAACGCAAATCATTGGTATTATCTTTTTCAATAATATCTATTACATACCACCTAGCGTTTATTTAATTTTATAATATATCATTTTAAAAGATATAAAAAAATTCAAAAAAAATTAAAAATCTGTGAATGATATAGTTTTGCTTAAATGGATACTTATATAATTTCAAAACTATTATTACTAGAAATTATATTTTATTAACCCCTAAAGGATCTATAATAGTCTAAAAATTGAAATTTAAGTAGATAGATATTTAAAACAACGCATGCATTGATTAAACAAGAGAAAAAACATATAGATTAATTCGAAATAACTTTAATGTTATGTATATATTCATTTTTATTATTTATAAATTGGTAAAAATATATTAAATATTTTAAGAATTTGAATAATTTATAAAAATCATGAGATTTCAAAATTAAAATTATTTATAAATTATTAAAAAGAAAAATTATAAATAATAGAAAATATACATTATATATATTATACACATATATATTTATATTTTTATTCATACGAACCCAATTGGGCTTTTATTACCTAAATTTTGGAATATTATAAATAAATATATATATTTATACTTAATATAGAAAATACAAATACTCAATAATGATAAAATCCAAATTTGATAATATTAGACTGAATTCATTTCAGGTAATGTCAACTGATTTGAAAATGGAATATCTATTTCTTCCTAGCCATATAATGAGTGAGAATATATGATAATACACAAATATATATTTGTATACATCAATACAATAATTTTCTAAAACTATAATGAGAATTATTAAAAAAAGCATTTGTAATATAGATAATCTATTTATTAGTATGGAAATTAAGAAATGGGAAATTTTTTAATTTCTGATCTTTCAAACATATTATATATTTTGAAAGATTATATATATATAAAATATATAGGAAAATAAATATTTTCAAACTATATATATATATATATTCAATTTTAAAAATTTTTTTATTAAAATATTTTGATTTTAAAATTTACACTTAAATTTAATTATACTTAAATTAGATTATAATTATCAAAAGGCTTTCATTTTTATATCTTTAAAACTTAACCATAAACCCTTTAAAATCATCTAAAACTTACAAACAGCTTAAAGAGATAGTGCTTTATCTAAAATTACCATATATTGCTAGAATTGTGATTTTAAAGCTAGAAGGGACATTATTTAAAATTTACCAAAATTTAAAAGATTAATTTCTATTGTTACTCTTTTATTTATTAATAGAGCAAAAAAATATATTAAGAAATACCTTTTTATTTCTGTTAGAGAACTATTAAAGCAATTTAATATTAATTATACAAGTATGTTATTATTACTTAAGTTTAAACTTAAATTAATTAATAAAAATATAAAATAGATACCTTATAATTTAACAAAAGCCTAAAAGAAAACTAGAGTAGCTATAGTTAAATTAAACTTATTAAGGTATAACCAAAAACAAAAATTCTTACAATAAATACTTATAATTAATAAACCTTAAATTCTTTTATATAATCTTTTGCTTAAAAATAAAATAAAATGTTAGGTTAAGCTAAATCAATCCCCTCTACAAATTCCAATAAATAAATATTTTAAATATAAGCAAATGTTAATTGTTTTAATAAATTATAATGGTATATAGTTTTTTTATTTAATATCTCAAAGTAAATCAATTAATAGTAAGTTATATATTACTTTTTTAAATAAAACAATTTCTAAATAGTGTTCTCAATATAAATTGAGAACACTTATTATTTTGCATGATAATTACAAAATATATAAAGCTAAAGCTGTAAAAGATTTGTATATAAAAAAAATTAGAGGGAGTTACCATATCTAATATATTCACTTTATTATAACCTATATAACTATAATTGTTTTGGACAATTACAAAAATAGCTTACAAGAAAAAAAATTCCTATAAACAAATTAAATTGGTTTGTGAAATATCATATTTCAGTCTTTAATAAAAAAACTATTTTTTAAATATTAGAAGCTTACCAAAAGTATAGAAAAGAGTTATTAATAATAAAAGAGGCTATTAATTTTATATTATTCATTAATTTTTATATATTATTTATTAATTTATTTGTTTAATTTTAATCTTAAAATTGTGCCATTATTTAATTTCTATACTAATATTAATTATATTTTGATTAGAAAATTAATATAAATTATTTTAAAGTACTTTTAAAAATAAATTTATATATTCAAGGGTTAGATAATATTTATAAAAATTTATAGATTTATGATGAAAAATTAACTAAACAATTTTAATATATTATATAAATTTTATCATTTAATTATGAATCTATAATATTATAATTATTGAGTAAGTGTACTTTGTTCACCTCAGTTCATTTTATAAGTTATCTTCAACATGGATATAATATATATATATATATATATATATATATATATATATATTATTGTATTTTTAATATAAATACATTTTAAGTTATACAAAAAACAATCATTTAAACACTCTTGAAGATTATTGAATAGTCAAATATTCAACCAAAATTTCAATTAATCAATTACAATTTTAGATATATTTTGAAATTTGTTAATAAAGATTTCAACATTTATCAAATATTAATAATTTACAAAAATATATCTTGTCTTATTATTATACGGTTTTCCATTGAAAGAGTTTATTTTCTTATAAAAGCATATAATTCATTTTAATTATACAAAAATTTTTGAGTGTTGGCAATTATGTTCAAAAAAAACATTGCTATATCATCCTTGTTAGAATTTTTTTATTCTATTCGCCTTTTAATAATTTTGGAAAATTGGTACTTCATTAGTATCAGGTTCTGTTAAATATATATCCCAGTTATGTTATGACATATTTTATAATTTGAGTGTTGTCACTGATATTCAAATTATTGAAACAGCGAGTCATTATTCTAAAACTATCAAAGAAATATTAATGAAATGAGTTGAGTAGTATACATTATTGAATGAAATAAACCCCATTATTTAAAATGGTTTGAATCATAAAATTATGGATATAGCTTGATGTAATGAATATTTTGCCTAATTTCTTCAGGAAGAATACCCTGATGATATTAATCTAATTGTAGGTGTCTATATCTCTGATGAAATGATCGCAATTGTCAAATCAATCGAAGAAAAATCCTCAAGAAATTGGATCTATACGCTCTTATCTAGCGCTCTTAGCTTACCGTGCTAATCCAAACTTCATCTCAGATAATGATATTATTGTAGCTAGTTTTTTGTTAATTTAAACTCAGAACAGAGATATGCTACAAAATATCTTTGATACTTTTTATCAATATTTCAAATTCAATGGAATATTTATTACACATTGTACTAATATTGTCATGGATCAGATCACTTTGTCATCATTGTAACATGTCAATCATATCTGCTTACTTTATCTTATCTTTTTATCTACTTGATCTTATCTTGTCTTATTTTATCTTTGAACCCTCACCAACTTTTACATATAAAAAAGGGAACCATTATCAAATAAACAAGGACTTTTTCCCACATTGTTCATATTGAAACAACCTGTATACATTGACCCTGTTATAAATATTTATAAAGTTTCCAGAAAAATTTACCAGATTTATAGTAAATATGATATATCTAGCTTATGCTACTCTAAATTAATAAATAATAACTTCAAGTATATAAGAGATGAGGATTACTGTATTGAGATTTAGCAATGAATATCTGAAGATCCTGGTATATGTGCCATATTGAATATTTATTACCTGAGTAAAAAGGCTTATGATGAGTGCTTTAAGGCAGTAGAATTCAGCATATAGGAATGGAAACATCTAATTATCAATCACAAAGGCTATCAAAACAATTTATTTTATTAAAGTTTCTGGAATACTCTTTCCAAACCATTCTAAATTGGAGTTACATGTATTACCTTAACAAAATGAGCCTTTTATCAATAAAACAAATCACTTCAATTAACAAATTTAATTGAAAGTTGTAGTTTCAAACCTGAAACTAAATTGTTATTTTCCAAATATAAACAATTAAAGTACTATTCATAGCTCTATATCTATTAATACAAAGTAAATAAAACTATCCTTTTTAAATGTATAAAATTAATTTCTGTAAATTAATGTAAATTTATTTCAACTTTATATACCTTTTAATTGAATGACTTTTTAATGAGACTTTATAATTAGTAATTAATAATTAAATTTATTACTATCACTATTCATAAAACTAACTAAAAATTTAACTTTAATAATATGGATATTGTACATATTGTACATGGATACCTATATGAACTATATTTTGCTATATAATTTTTGATATACTCTTAATAACTGCAAAATTAATAACCTTATTGAAAGCAATATATTTTGGTGGAAAATATATTGTCGTTGAACTCAGTAATAATAAGTACTTTAGTATTGGAAACAATAACATTGTAACGATCTAATATTTTAATTGTTAAATTTATTTGATTAATAGAAAGATTCAAGCTCTAAGTATATTATTTTTTGTTATTAATTCAAATTTTTATTTGTCATTCAACTTGAGTTATCAATTTCAATTATTATCAAATTTAGAAAAATCAGTATATATTAAAATATATTAATAATAATGATGTAATTTTTAATTATTTTCTATCAGTTCTGGTTAGATAGTGAAAAAAAGATAATTATCAAATTTATATCAATTTAAATTGAATCAGTGTTTTTATTAATTCCTCTAATGCAAATAAATTATCATTAAATTTATCAATAATTTTCATTTTATTAAAACAAATTAATAAATACTTCAAAAAGCATACAAGATATATTTGATAATTGATGATCTATTTGATATGAAATGAAAATATATATGAAAATTTCAAAGCGATTTCTTGGTTGATTAAACGATTAATTATGAAAAATAAATCATTAATTACCTTGCTAAAAATACCATTCAATTCCATAAGTTTTTTGAAAATTTCAAATTGAAATAAGATTATCCAATAATAAACATAATTTTTCCAATATCGATTTAATGTTTTATATGAATACAAAAAGGTCTGACTTCAATTTAATTGACATATGTTAGGATTGGTATAAATTTGTTGAATTATGAATTTACAAAAAATATGGGTCCCACTTGAACATTACAAATTTGAATCAATATAAATAAAAGAAATAAAATGAAAAAAGAATAATTTAAATAAAAAAAGAAAATAGTAGAAAAGAGAATTATATTGAAGGCTTGGAATATGAAAAAATGCAAAAGTGAAGAAAAAATATGTAATTTGAAGGTTATTTAAAAGAGAAAAAGACACATTTGTTGTAGATTTAGGGGGAAATAAGCAATGGTGGTTTAGTGGTATAATTACCGCCTGCCACGCGGTAGACCGGGGTTCGATTCCCCGCCATTGCAATTATTTCACCCATTTAATGATTTTTCAATTATTATTTTCAATCCATAACTATTCTTGATATTAATTATTTTTATTTTCTTTTATTTGATTAAGATTAATTAATTATCCATCAAATCGATTTTTTTCAAATTTATAATAAGGAGTTGACAAATTGTTATGTAGCCAATAGTTAAATTAAATTATAGATATTAAAATCGATATTATATTCAATTAAATAAGGAATATTATCCAGAATGATTGTAAATATATAAACATTAATTGATATATTTTATGTTCAGTCAAATTTTTTAATAACATTAAAATTACTATACAACATTTATCAAAATTATTAATGGGATTATTTTTTCAATTGTAAGGCTATAAAAATAAAAAAGTTCTGATATTAATTTATAAAAAAATATATTAGATGATATTAAAACATCGATTATATTTAATGACTCAAGATTTTTATAATGACAAATCTAAAAAAATTTTAAATATATTAAATCCAAAAAAAATTAATTAAAAAATAATTAATATAAAACTTTGATTATGGCAATTATTGATATAATTTTAAAATATGTAATAATAAATTATTTGAAATAATATATTTGATCATAAGTCCCTAATAATTTAATAAAATTTTTAAAGCCCACAAAGAAAGAGTACCCTAATTGTTAATCTTATGACACCTAATTAGTTACTTGAATAAGTGTGTATATTATTGTTTCATTTATTCCAAGTTTTAGGAGTGTTGACTAGCAACATCTTAAAAATCGACGAAATATAAGTTGAATAAACCAATTGAAAGTGCTGAATTGGGATAATATCCAGGAACATTGGTGGGTACCCACATATTCGGTTTAAGGATTTCGAAATTGATCACTCCTAAAACTTGAAATTTTCCTCCAATTTATAGTTTATAAACACCATTAATCTTTCATTTTAATTTTAGTTGGATTATCCCTTTTGTATCATATATAAATTTTTTTATTATTATTACTTTGGATCCATTATTCAAAATATTGTACTTATATTTTAATTCATTATTATTAAGATTGAAAATTCTTCAATTATATTATTAATATTTATTAAATAATTGATTTAAAATGATATTAAAAATTTTTTGTATGATAATATGTTATATACTGTTTGTATTTTGTGATAATATCGTTTATGATGGTAATAAATTGTCTTAAAACTATCAATATTGTTACATATATTCACGGGTGTTTAGATCGCAGAGTTTGTATGGATTCAGTATCGAGTTGTGTGGAAGTTGAATCCCAGCCAAATCAGCTGAAATTCACTGTTTATGGTCCTCATGATGTTGGGTAATTCTTATTGATATTCAGCGAACCTCTTTCAATTAACTTTTTTTAGTTACCTAGCAGTAGGTATCAAACGTAGTGAAAATAAGGATGAAGACAGTGTATTTGTAAGCTTTGTAATATTAGTGAGTGAATATGCAATATCTAATCTACTTGTAAATATAGATTACATGGTTCGACTCTTCTGGAATGCCAAATGTTGTAGAAATGCTCGGTTATAATTTTACTAATCCCGATTTAGTGAATGACACTGATGTTTCGCTAATAATGAGCCAGTCCAAATTAATGAGTGATCGCAAAGTCATTTCTTTTACACACCCATTGGAAGAAGTGAGCCATGATGAATTGCCTTTCCAAATCATTAATAATTCACTCACATTGACACTTGTATACTCCAATGAAGTGCCGAAAACGAGAAATAAATATAGACTTTCGTTTCCAAGGTATGATATTATTGCCACCACCCACGTGCCACTTCTAGGTAAACCAGCGACACCGCCTGTAGTGTATACAACAGGTATTATCCTTGCTCATGCTATTACCATGATGCTGGGCTGGATGTTGTTCCCAGCGCTTGGTATTTATGCTGCTAGATATTTGAAGCGATTGATGGATGTGTGGTGGTTCTACCTCCACATATTATTCATGATGATTGCTGGAATGTTGATAGTGTTTGGCTTTAGCATTCTTGCAATCACAGGCCCTTTCATGTGGAAGATCTCAACACATGGTCTTATGGGATGTATTGTTGGTGGACTGTTTGTATTTAATTTCTTTTTGGGAATTGTCATTGATCGATTGTGGGATCCGGATCGTTTGACAGTCCCTATTCAAGACAAAATCCACTGGTGGATTGGACGTGCTGTGCCCGTGCTGGGGATGGTTACCATTGGATTAGGTGTTTTCCAGCTTTCCTCAGATTTCAACAGACTTCCGTGGCTCATAAGTTTTATAGTGTTGATCATTTTGAACATTCTGCTGTTTTTCTTTAACCCGATATACTCGGGCTTAAAGTATGGAATCCGGTCATTTAGGCAAAACATGAAGCCAAATGGGAATGGGGATGGTAACGGGGATGAAAGCAGCGAAAATGGGGAGGTTGAAACAGGGATTCAGGTGGATTATGATGTTGAAGGTAAAAAATGGGAGCATTTTTAATCATTTAACCATAATCAACTAGTAAATATAATATTTAATAAATTACTCCTTGTTTTAAAATTATATAATTATTTATGTTTATTTATTAATGAATATATATTTTGATTGAATTCTAATTGAAAGTAATATTGGGCTAACAAATCTAAGTGAGTTAATACATGATATTATTTTCATATTTTAAGAATTAATTATAGGTTCTGGAATATCTTATTAATTTAAACTAAAATAGCACGGATTTCTGTGAGAAAATATAACTAATTTATTTTATACAATTGAATTGTTGATAACATTTATTAAAATTAAGCTTTAAAAATTAAATAATTGAGTATTCTATAAGTTTCTCTTCTGAAAAATTATTTCTTATCTTTGGTAAAATTAGATTTCATAAACATTCTGAAATGATCCATGATTCCGCTCACAGACATTGCTGGACGGACATCGAGATAAAAGGTGGGCATTTCCGGTGCCAAAGGATTTGGCCTGCCACTGTAGAAATCAATGACATAGGTCACTTGCTGACCACAGCGATCTACTACCCAGTCGTGACGATCAAAGGGCAATTTGTAGCTAATTTATTTGTTAGTGATATTGTATATAAATATTTGTATTATCATACCCCATCATTTGCTTCATACGAGCTTTGGGTGTGATATCCTGGGGTCTGCCTTGGAATCTTACAAGCTTAGGATTCAAACATTGACTAAAATAAAATAAGATCTGTTATATTATTATACTAAAATTTGATAATTAATATTACTGTTGATGAAGAGCTTCCCATTCCAAAATTTTAGCCCAGGCCATCTCGTTAACTGCATTGTGTATTGGTACAACAACTCCCATATCACCTTCTCTAGGATTCCAGTCCTTGCGTTTCATTGCATTGAAGAACATTTGTTCTGATGGATATATCCAGTTACCTTTATCAGCTCTGGGAATACTACTTACCTCTCGTTCTTGACTCAAGGGGATTTTTTGATCTGGGTGGGGATTTTGTACAGCATCTGCTGAGTACATCAAATTATCAGGGTTGAGATGGCTTGAATCGTGATTATTGTTTTTAGCAATTGGGTGAGTAAATAATTTTTTAGTTTCTTCACTATGGTGGTCAATAGGACATTTCTTTTCAGTTTGTTCAGTAGTTTGATTATTTTTATTCTGTGATATTTCCATCCATTTAGCTCTGGACTGGTGATCTACCGGACATTTATCAATATTGGAGGAATTATCGGAACTCATTAGATGATTTGTATTTGTTATTTATATTAAGTCAAGGAAGTTTGGTTGAAATTAGTATTTTAATCATAACTGGTGTATTATTATGGGATGATTAGCAGATTTAAATCTCATTGATTAGATATTGCATAAAATGTAAGATATATGAAAAACTTAATCTATATATAGCGAAATTCAAATAATCCGCAAACTGTTTATATATATATATATTCATAAACACTGAAAAATATATTTGGTAAAAATTTGAAAATACTAATCGACTACACAAGTATAAATTTACCCTTAAAATAATTCAGATTAAATTAAAATCCCACAACACTATCTATGGAAATTCAATTCAAACTAAATCATTGATTACACAAGTATTGGTAATAGTATTGATTCAAACTAAATATTCGTCTACTTCTATCCAATTGTTGTTCATAAATAGTCTGTTCATTTCCAATATAAATTATCTAATATTAGATAAAATTAAACTCATTCA
The DNA here is from genome assembly GCA_000697335.1 of Conidiobolus incongruus B7586. Classification (NCBI taxonomy): domain Eukaryota; kingdom Fungi; phylum Entomophthoromycota; class Entomophthoromycetes; order Entomophthorales; family Conidiobolaceae; genus Conidiobolus; species Conidiobolus incongruus. The sequence continues at coordinate 46,939 of JNEM01010362.1, read as the reverse complement.
ATTAATTAATATATAATGATACTTATATTCACTTTCATAACTTGCATATTGCTAGCACTATCCAACTTATCAGCACAATCAGCAAATTCAAACAACATCCAATATAGTCGACGTGGAGATAATGGGGAAATAACGAGAAAAGAAATGCCTTTAGCTACTTCAGGTACTTCCAAAACACTAGAAACACAAGAAAAAGTTAAAGCATTTTACTTGTGTGTAATCGACAATAAGAAACCTCAGTTGGGAAATTGGAAGAAAACTATTCAAAGTCTAAAGGGACGATTTTCTAACAAAAACCCTTATCCTTTTATAATATTGAGTGAAAAAGAATTGGATAAGGATGATAAAAAGGAATTTGAAACGATTACCGATAACAATGTCAAATTCGGTTTGTTCGATAACGATTATCAATTACCTAAATTTATCGACATCAAGAAAGCTGGTATGAATTTGGCTGAACTCAAAATTAACGTTGGCAAAAATGGTGATGATATTAAGGTTCATCAATTGAATAGGTAAGCGAATACTTATCATAATAACTGGTATACTAATTGTTATTTTTAGATACAAAGCTGGATTTATTTTCAATCATGAACTCGTCAAAGATTACGACTATTATATGAGATTAGAACCCGATGGTGAATTCTTGTGTGATTTTGATGAAGATCCATTTTTAACCCTGAAGCAAAATGATTTTGATTATGGTTTTATTCAAACTACCGTACTTGAAGATCGCAAAATGCTATCTCTTTGGGATACTATTAGCAGATATTTGGAACAGGAAGAAGTTAAAAGCTATATCCCCCAAAATAGCTCATCTTATTTCATCACCAAAGATGAAGGTAAAAATTTCAATTTTTGCTCTTTTCGTAAAGAAGTGGATTTGGGTAAAGTTAATCTATTCCAAAGCGATAACTTCAAAAAGTATTTTGAATTTTTAGATAGAGAAAATGGCTTCTTTGACGAGATGTGGGATGATGCCAGTATTCAATCTACTTATGTTGCTTTATTTGTTCCTCAGCCTAAGATTCATTGGTTTGGAGGAGATATAGGCTATCAGATTGGGGATAGAATCACCTGCCCCCCTGACGATAAGGTTAAGATCAGATGCCACTGTGATGCTGGTCTTAATAACGATTATGGAAGCTGCTTCAATTGGATTGAAATGCCCAAGAGAGATTAATTTGGATAATACATACAAATTATATATATATAATACTAAAATATCTTTAAACTACAAGTATATTATTTCTTTTCACTGATCATATTTAATAAATATTAATTTAAAAAATGTAACTATAATATAATCTTCAAGATAATATTTATGACATTTGAAATTAATTGATAAATAATAAAGTGTATTTTTGATGATATTTAATCAAGCTAATAAATTGTGTTTTGTTAGAAATAAATGTATTTAATTGAGATGAGTTAGCATGATAGAATCTTCATTCAATAAGAATTGGTAGAATTAATTCATTTATCACTTGAACTAGATTTAACAGTAGTACCGCTCAATGCAGCGTCAATATTGGCAATAATGTTAGCGGGATCATTACTACTACTATTCTGTCCAGGAGTATCTGGAGTGCTTGATACAGGCGTTTGCGGCTGACTGGGACTTGAGAAATTGAAGAGATTAGCTACCGAAGGCCTGCGAAACCCAAACTTGAGGAATGATGAGTTAGAGCGGTTCTTCTTAGGAGGTAGAGGCGAGATAGCATCTTCAGGATTTAGAGGAACTGAGGAATTGACTGATGATCGATTTGACACGTCCTGCATGTAAGAAAAGTTTTGACTTGCTGTTTCAGAGTTCGTCCTGATGGAGGCTGCAGAGCTCTTCACTGGAGTTGTGGCGGAAGCACTGGAAGGTGCTGGTAGAGGAGATGGGTATTGGAAGTTGGGCGGCATATAACGAATAATTTCTTCTCTAAACTGCTCAGGATAGTTTTGCCAAAAATCCATATCGTTTACAAGGTATCGACGTTCTTGAATCATAAGAGATAGACTCCTCAATTTTAGACCATTACGAGCTGCCATTGAAGAATAACGGAAGATCGCAGGAGCATTCTTAATATTAAGACAACAATGAAGACGCGCTGCAACAAGTGAATATAAATGATCGACAGAGTAATAATGGGCGAATACAAGAAGACGACCAAGTTGGTCAATGTCATCCATCATTTCAGGATCTAGAGCATTGGTGTATAAATATCGAACAAATGCTTGAACTACTCGATATGACTCTTGTAAGTAAAGAGTATTGGGAGGCCCTTGTAGTTTGTTATCTCTGTCTTTACTCTGCGTGTGTACTAAAAATACATCAAATGACGGCCATCTAGATCTCAAAAATGCAGAATTGATATGAATTCGAAAATCATCTTTAGTTAATAATGAAAAATTGGAAAATCGAGGTTCATACATCATCATCAAACCTAATTCCTGGGCCTGGTCATCACTACAAAATTCTGGTTCTCTATAAATATTGAAGGATTCCAAATCCACAATACTGATGTTGGTAAAGTTGATTCTACGTTGATTATAATCTTGAACAAGGTCACGATCACGATGTCCGAATACAATGAATCGATTGCGTAGGGGGTCGAGAATACCGCGGTTCCAAGATCCTCGGGCAAATGAACTACCAGTATCAATGCGGCGCCATTCAAGAGTATCCATGTTGAGTGACCAAAGATTGTAGGATTGTGTATTGTTACTAAGATAAGTACCCGATATGACCATTTGATTATTGATAATATAACCTTCAGGGAATCTCAAACCAGGTGGAAGGTCACGACTATTGGTAGATAAAGAATGTTCTTGAATTTCAAAATGGGTATTTGATAAAAAATCTGACTGAATGGTAATGAATTCTCTATTCACATCACTAAATCTAGAATTTGAAAATATTTTTATAGTAGGTTCAGCTCCTCTTAAAACACTTAGAGTTGATCTATAAGCACCAAAACTGTTGGTAATAGTGTGCGAGAATTGTATTTGCTTAGTAGTAAGATTGAACACCTGAACATCGAGTAAATACTCATTATTGAGGTCCTGACCGCCAACAATTACCAACTTATCTTCGATAACACAAGTCAAATGGGCATATCTAGCGGGAATCAATTCCAAATCAAGATTAATAATTTCCCATGTTTTACTCTTCAAATCTAGAATACAAATATCGTTGAAAATAGAAACAGAAGCGGTATCACCAGGACCTTGGTAACCTTGACCACCAGTAACAATAAAGTAATCGTCTTTGTAGACGCAAGATGAATGGAAATATCTGGGAGGAGGAAGATTTTCTCCTGTATATGTTACTTGTTCCCAGATCATAGTAGTTAAATCGAATACATAAAGGTCATTAGTGACAGTTCGAGAATTCATCTGTCTACCTCCGAAAACATAAATCTTATTACCATTAGATGCTATGCTGGGACCAACTCTTGCAGATGGGACATTTCCTAAAGTCAGAGAAGTAGAGACGGTAGCTTCAGAAAATAAAGCGACTGTCATTTCTGTATATATGGCTAGTAGTAAGGTTAATCAATGATAGATAGTTGGAATTAAATGAATATAATAAATAATGAGTTTATTAAGTATGTGTAATAAGGTGGAGAGATATTGAATTGTAACAATGCTAAGAATCACTCGAGTGAATAAATAATTATGGGTAATTGGGAAATGAATATGAGGAATGGATAATCAAAACAAACTTTAAATCCGTCCAATAAATATATCCTCAACTTGTAATTTCTAGTTGCCTTTGGTTTTAATTAATAGCCAATAGGCGAACAGGTTCAAAATATTGTTTTTCCAGTTTCTTGAATATAAAATAAATCGAATTTTTTTCAACTATATTCTATCTATTTTGAACATCTGTCAAATATGGAAACTACTCACTTTCTATCAACTCAATTATTCTCACTCATTGCTCATTTCTCTTTATCTATTAATATATTCAAATGCTAAATGATTTTAAAATTTTTGTTTTGTTTTTTCTAAATAGAGTATAATTTTTCATTGAATATATATATTAAAATTATTACAACATATCATTAAAAACCGATTTATATAAAATAATTTTATCCTGTTCAATATTTATATCAAAGACTAAAATAATGAAAGAAATAAAATAAAAACATTTGTAGAATTACTTGAATTTTGGAAAATTGACAATTAATATGGAATCAAGAATAATATCTTAATCAATTTGAATTGAATGGGACTGAGGATTTATTAAATGAGTCAAACTTTAATCTTGTGCAATACTCATTTTCTCAAACCTTGTTCACCATCAAATTAAATGCCAAATTGAACGCCTAAAAGCACTATATTATATGCTACTAAAAATTTGAATCAATATCATTGGATTAAATATTTAGATAGTTTGACATTTTATTGTCTAAGTTTTGAGGAAGTGAATAAAACGGTAAGAATTTAGTTGATAATTTAAATTTCAATAAATAGTCCTAATAGTATATAGCGGAAATCAATAATCAAGTCACTTGACAATCTATTTTATAGAAAACTCGATATGATATCATAATATTGTGCTCAATTTAGAGTATAACAAATATAAAGTAATTCTATAAATTTTATTTTCATTATATAATTAAATATATATTTGCTAAATGTTCGATTTAATAATAATTAAAATGCTACAGATATAATACTCGCTGAAGCCTAGCAATCTTTCAAGCTTTATATTTATTTAATTACTATGATAATCTTTATTTTGAAGTTTATATTTACAATTCTTTTATATTTGTTAAACATCAGGTCTAATGCAAATTCCAAATAATATTTTTTCTTTAAGTTATGCATTAAATCCCAATTTGTTCGCTAAACCAGAATTTAATATGAAATAGCCTTATAAAAATATTAATATATTATACAAGGTAGATACTTATAGTAATTTATATTAAATATCTATTCAAAAAATTTTAATGTTACATTAGCACCTTTATAAGACGCTTAATAAAAAACAATTATGTAATAGATATTGGATATAAAAAATTGACAAATCAGAAATACTTTTAAAAACTTGTCAAATATATTAATCAGAAAAATATTTCTTCAAAAAATTTCCATTTATAAAACTTTGATATTTTTAGATCTGAAGAGATAAAGATTCTTAATTGTTAATAGGAGCTTTGATTTAGAATTTGTTAAATTGGTAAATTTTTATGAAAAGGTTTTCAAATTTTTCTCATTAATTTTTTCAGTGTAAAATATATTGGAGGATCTAGATTTGATATTAAAATATAAGCTTTTTGTTTTTATTTTTGATTATTTCTGCAAACTTAGTTTATTCTAAAATTCTTACTTAATTTTATAGTTAATCCTATTATTGATGTATCGATTTTCCAAAATCATTTCTGATATACCGAAAAACTCACTAATCTCGAACAACTTTATAATCCAAGTCAATTATTTTATTTTCTATCAATATATTAGTATAATACTTTTAGGAAGTAAAATAAAATTCCTAATATACTTATAATCTAGAAATTTATGAGAAATCTAATCTTAATGGAATGATGTTTTGTATTATCTTTAGAGTTATTCAACTAAGGAAATTTGTTCTGCAAGTTATTCTTTTTAATTCATTTATTGAAAGAGTTTAATGATTTTATTCAAAATAACTCAGATTTTTATTAACCAACATGTATTTTATAAAGTATATTAAATAAATTTATTCATTTTATATATAACATATAGTACTTATATTTTGAAAGAATATTAAAAATACAATGCTTGAATATTCTGTAAATATTATCAAATTTACTCACTTTCTAAATCTATTTGGGATCAATTAACAATGTAAACTATGTAATTCATTTTTTTGATTGGAATATAAGTTGGAATTATGATTTTTAAATATGAAAAGAAATTAGATAATTCTAATTTTATTAAACTTGATATTGACCAAAAGCTAATGAGCGACCTTGGCAGGATTTACAGTATACAATTTCCATAAAATAAAGCGTATTTGGAAGAATTTGAAGTGAATTTGAATTATTATTGCCTAAATTAGATACTAAGAACTCAATCCCATAAAATTCAAAGTGATGACATAACTAAGTTTAAAACATAAATAATTTAAAAAAAATCAATAATTAAAATATATTTAAATTGAATATAACAAATGTTTAGAAAGTAATATAATTTTTAAAGAATGTCATCAAATTATTAATATTTATTTTTAATTAGATTCAATTTGAAGGAAGACGTAAGTGGTCAAAGTCAGTTAAAGTCAAGTGTTCAGAGAGCTTTAAGGTCAAAATTATTAGAAGAATATCCTAGACTTGAATCTGTTATTGATGAAATTTGGCCAAAAAAAGCTACTGTATTACAGTTGAAATGGTATATTTATTTTATATTTTAATATCGATATTTTAAACTAATTCCAATTTTCCAAATTAGTCAAGATCACGTTAGTTTATTTGCAATTAATAACGAAATCTTATTCTTCAACCATTATGATGGTCCAATTTACCCCACTCTTAAAGTTTTGCACAAATGTAAATTCTAAACATTTAACTTAAACCTAAAATTATTAATTTGATACAACATATTTTAGACCCTGGTTTTCTCCCTGTAGTTCAAGTAGATCGAGGTGCTATTAAATTCGTGTTATCAGGAGCTAATATTATGTGTCCTGGTCTCACCAGTAAGGGCGCTAGAATGGATGACATTGAAGCTGAAAAAGTCGTTGCTATTCGCGCTGAAGGCAAGGAACATCCCTTGGCAATTGGATTTACTAAAATGAGCACCAAAGACATGTAAATTTTAATTAATCAACTTATTGAATTTATGACTGATTGATCTTTTATAGAGCATCTATTAACAAGGGAATAGGAGTGGATAATATTCACTATTTGAATGATGCTTTGTGGACCAGTCCTACTCAAGTTTAAAATGTATTAAACCATTTTTCCTTCAAAATTCGAATATAATATAAAATGCATATTTTACAATTAGCCACATTTATTGAAAAATTATTTAACTTTATTATCAAGTTCCCGCACCATTGTAAATGAATATAACCTATAAATAGTTATCTAATAATTAAGCTATTAAATCAATATGATATAACTTGATCAATCTAAATAATGAATAATTTTAGATTTAATGTTGATATCTGATACTATGAGCTAAAATATTATGATCTATTGGAGTCAGATTGATCACTCTAAAATGAATTATACTCAATTTAAAAATTCGAAATACAATATTTAAATTATTTACCCTTCCATCTTTTCTTTGAAATCTAACAATTCCTGGCCTGCTGCTGTAACTTCATCTTGGCTAACTCTTCGTGTGCTCACTTCAACAACATAAGATTCAGCAGAATCCAAAGGACTGATGGATTTTAAGTCGAATCTTTTTGCAAACTAAAGTTAAACAATTAAATATAAATTCAAATAATAATATCATTCATAAAATTTACTTTATAGATTTGGAATACTTTGATAATTAAAGAGTAGTTGTAATGATAGATAGTTCCCTTTCTAACGAACTCATGTCTTGCCCTAAACCAATTACATTAATCCTATATTGATATATCAATCTCTTATAATGATTACATAAACCCTAGATTATTTAAAAACCCCAAAGCGTTACCAGTTAACAAAGAATCTGTCACTGTTCTGACATTGTATAACTGGTTGAATCTTTCTTCAGGCTTTCCAAAGTGCAGTAATTGCCTATATTCAATTAAATATTAATTCATTAATGATTGAATGAGATATTATAAAATTTAAGTTACCATTTTTGTATTGTTTTAAATTCGAATTTAGCAAAATTACCCCTCAATCTAACCATAATATCGTCATTACGAGCAGGACCTGGAGGTGTTTGAACTATTAAATAGAATATTAGGATAAAAAATTTAAAATTTATAAAAATATATTTTACTTGAAGGCATTAAACCCATTTCATATTCTTGAAATTTCTTATACCCTTGACCACAAATACTATTTAAGCAATTAATAAACCTTTCGTGGTCTTGTTGTTTTAATTGAGCATATAAACTAATTTCTATATTTTTATTCGTATTCATATTCTTAGATATATAAAATGAGATTATGTTTTTTTAGTTGACTTGCAATATATTGATAATTTAAAATGATATTTTAGAAAGTTTGAAATTATGGGATTTAATTCTAATCTTAATATTATAAAATTTAATAATTATGAAAAAAAATTTTTTTAATATAATAAACAGTAAATAAATCAACAATCTAATTGATTTATTTAATTTTTATATTCAATATATTTAATTATGATATTTATTTAAATCTTTATTAAATATATTTTATATTGATTTTAATACGAAAAAGACAGTAGAGTGTAAAATAATTATATTAATGGAAAAATCGTCACATATTAACAATCTTTGACCATATATTATTATATTTGATGTAAAAATGAATTATTTTTAATATTATTATAGAATTAAAGATAACTATCTAAGATTTTTTTATTTTATTTTATTAATTGAATAAATTAAATATTATAATTTTGTTGAATTTATAATAAATTATTATAATTATAGCATCAATATTCAAAACAAAATTGATCAAAGTAAAGTGATTAAAGTAATAATAAAACCTTCAACTAATTTTAGTTATTTATCAAATCAATTATTTTAATATAACGATATGTATATTAACAATTTTTCAAATTAATCCCAATTTAAATCAATTTGATTAATTTTATATATCAATTTCGAAAAAAAATTGAAATAATAGCTAATATAAAATATGCAATTAACTTTATTCCATAAATAATTTATACTAAATTATATCCTTATTAATATTAATCATTTTCAATCCTAATGTATGTTATATGGTTTTCTAAATTAAACATAAAAGATCCAATATATTATCAATATTAAATTTTAATCAATATTAATTTTTTGTTTAAATGATTGAATTTGCCTAAAATCACTTATTAAACGTTGATTACTCCTCACAACAAATGGGATCAATATAACCGATATTTCTTAGTATTAGCATTATATAATTAGGCTAATAAAAATAAGATTACTTTGCTAATTAAAATAAATATCCAAAGAGAAGAGTTGAATAATATAATATCTAAAATTGGATGAGTAAATGTAAATATAGTTTTATAATGCAATATCAACCAAGCATATATATATATATATATATAATTCTAAATAATTTTGATATGAATTGATTCATCAATTCTAAATTCTTATCAAATCTATTTTTATCAATTAATTAATAAAATTACTTTACAAAATAGGAAACAAAACAAATTTTGTAAATATTTGAATATTATTGGGTAAATGTTTGAAAACAATTTATCAAAATCAGTTTAATAAAAATGACGTTCTAAAATAAATATATATTTCAATACACAATGATGAAAATTGTAATTTAACAGTAATATGCTAGTAATGTGATAGTCAAGTATTATCTTTTTTCAATTTATATTTAACATTGATATGATATATATCAAATTATTTTTGATAATTATTAAAACAATTTATAATCTAAAAATATCTTTTTATGAGGAAAAACTATTTTAATCATTACACTCGTGGATATAGAAAATTATTTTCATTATATTTGAACCTGCTCATTTTGTTAAAATATAATTCATAGTTACAATATACTCTAAATAGTGTTTATTGATTGAATATGAAAGCAAATTAAAAACCATATCATTCTTAAGCATAATAGAATACTTGAGTTATTAAATATTTACGATTTGGAATTATTTAGCTTTGGAGATTCAAATTTAATTGATGCTTTAAATTGTCGCAGTTGTTGAAATTTCAATTCAAATAAATTCAAATTTACCATCAAATAATTTTGACACTCAATTATCAGTTATCATATTGACTAATCAGTTCAATTACAACATAATTTCAATCTGATATTATCATTACATTTCAATATCAACCAAATATTCAAGTATAAATCATTAATAATTTAATATTTGCAAATATCAAGCACACTTAGTATGGCATTATAGTCTAATATTGATCACTCCATTCCTAAATATTTATTTAAATGACCCAATTGAAAATTTCTTATTATGATTTGAATTATTCACCAATTTCAAAAATTCAATTCGATTATGTTAAATATAATATATTTAAATACTTGTTTAGATCATATAAAATACTAAATGAGTTCACATAAGGATAAGGTTTGATATATTAGATTATATTTGGTATCTTATAAATTTACCATTCTAAAATTTTCATTTTTTATCTTAATTGTATGCTTCGGTAGATTGAAAATTAATCAAATTGAAAATTCGGTGATAGTATTGCATTAATATCTATTTATATATCAATATACAAAAATGCTATAATAATCCTAATTTAATAAGCATGTTACTCTCTAAGCTCGTAAGTAAAATATTTACTGATTATAACATCATTTACAGATAGCATATCAAATTATTGTTTGTGAGGTAAATTTCAATTTAATTAATTTTTGATGGATTTTGTTAAGCTTTATATTTATAATTGGAATTACATAGATTTATTAATCTTAATTTGAAGTATTTTATAGTTTTATTTGTTATTTCATCATATATATTTTTATTCTAATGCATCTTCTAAACTGTACTCTTTCATTTAATTTTTATTTAAATATGTTGTCAATAATACTTATACTGAATTTTTAAGTATAAATTTAATGATAATAGTTGAGGTTTATTATGCATTGTATAATTCTACATGTACAAAATTGAAATTTATAAATATAAATCCGAATTTAATATGATGCAAAGTTTTTCTCATGGTATTACATATTGTGATATATAAATAAACTATAATAGGTTATTTGTATTACAAAGCAAAGTCTCGAAATATAAAACATCACTATAACTGATATTAAAAAGTTATTATAAATGATTGGAAATGAATGAGTGAAATTGATCAAGTAATTGAAATTATAATCAATAGATTCTCAAAAATCATTCGTCAAATTCAATTTCAACTGGAAAAAGAGGTGATCCATGATTGGCGGAATTCCAATTAGTTTGCCTAATAAGTGAAGATGAGAACTAGAATTTTGTTAGAATTCAAATAATCAAATATCTGTGAATTGATTTTATATTGAGTTACTTTTGTTTTTGCTCAAACCAAATTGCAAGTACTTGAAGTTTGTTGATATTTCATTTTGATTAATGAATATTTTAGTTAGATAAATGCCTCAATATAGTAACCCCAAAAGACAGCATAAAAAGAACTCGATCGCTTGGACCTACTTCACCCCAGAAGGTGAGTCTGCTATTTGTAAAGTTTGTGGCAGGGCTTACAAATATACAAATGGTGGAACTTCAATGTTATTGAGACATGTTAAATTTCATCAAGATCAGGAAAAGGGAGCTGGAGTGGACGCTACAAACACGCAAAATATGGCTGTAACACAGAATAATACTCAGTTGGCCAATAACCAGCATACTTCTGGACTTAATAACCCTTCTCTTCTTCTACCTACATCTCGAAATACTCAACTAGAGCATTCGACTGCTAATGTAACAGGGTTAGGAGACTGGAATATGCACCCCGAGCAGAAACAGCAAGCCCAAGTAACTATCTCTCCCAAAGTAACCTTTGGAAACGAAATGCAGAAGATGCAACATCCCATCTCGCAGACCGAATATCCCACCATTACTGATCCCACATTATTAGGCCAAAGGAGTAATGTAGATAATAGAACGCAATCACTCATGCCTACTTACGAACCTCAACAAGAGGCTGTTGACATGACTCTCTCAGGTACCGCACAAGATCATACCTCATACTATCAACATCACTCGCAGAATATTGCAGAGACTGCTAATACAGTGGAACAAGCTATACCTAACAAGCAATCCCAGCCCGTTGAGGAACCACGATTCCAGCAGCAAGTATATCCGCCTGCACCCAATATCAATCCCCCAATTGCACAAATATCACAACCTCCACAGAACGATTTGGCAAGTGCATCATTAAATTATCCCCAGTCAGACTTTGAACAGGATATTGTCGACCTCTTTCTCAATAACAACATTCCCTACAGCATTATTGAATCTCCTGAATTTATTAAAATATTTAAGAAGCTTGTGCCCTACAAACTGTATTCTGCAAGATTATTGAGATTGATCGTGATTACTAAGATTCATTTGCAAGGTAATCAAATATTGGAGAATTTGGCCCAACACCAGTCTCAGCCTCCCAATGGTCCTAAGAACGGAGAACATCATTCATGAAACTCCCAAGGCTTATTCAAATAGCCAATGCCATATTAATTACCTCAATCCGATGATTGATTCTGATTGATTGTATTCTAACTACCAGTTCAATGTTATTAATGCAGGATTATTTTAGATCGATGGCAATGAACAACTTTTTAACATTGAACAAATTAATAAAAATTCACTTTCACTAAAATATTATGTATGAATAACTCTTGAACGTATTTGATATATAGAATTTTAACAATATCGGGATAACTTCAGAACATGAGCTTTAAATATGTCATAACATAATTAAATCATGGTTTCAGGGTTATTCAAATATGATTTGTATAAAATATTATTGCTAAATCTAGAATATAGGTTGAATCATGCAATATCATTATTTAATTATATATATATAGTAATATATCATTCAAACAATTAAGTAATCTTAATGGAATCTAATAATTTATAATTTTAATTAAAATGAGATATGTTAAAAATAAATTAACAGTTATAAAATAGATGATGTTTTAAAAATATTCAAAACATATTAAAATAATGAAGTATAGAGATATTTTTATTAAAAATGATAATAATAATAAATTACAAATAATAATCAGGTTTCTTAATATTCACACCATATTCCCTCAAACTCAAAGATAAATCTTGCATGGTTAATACCGTTTTCTTATTCTGAATAGAGAAAATTAATATATTAGTTTGACATTTATAAATATTATTAAAAAATCTTACCTTTGATAATTTTTTATTCTTATCCATCTGTTGACGTATTTTAGAATATTGGAAAGCGTCCGTTGCAATATCCCCAATAAACTTTTGAGTTGCTAAAGCTAATAACCTCTTACTATAAAACATCATTAATTGATATAAGCTAATTAATTAAACACAATTATTTACATTCTATAATCTTCACATTCGAAACCGGCTTTAGATAAATAAAAGTCAGTTACGGCATCTGGAATAATAGGAGTATATTGGTCCATCATCATTAAAAATTCTGAGAGGGTACGTTCGGGTGGTTTTTCTTCAATTTCGTTTAATATGGGAGGATTCAAAGTTGTAGAGCTTTGAATCTCATTGGAGGTGGAAGCAGTAGCAAGTTTAGCTTGAGCTGAAGGTTTGACAAACAAGTCCTCCGAATTATTCACATTCTTGGGTTCTGCTGAAGCTGTGTTAATAAGAGTTGAATTAGAGTTCAAACTTGGATTATCTGAAGGGTTAGGATTATTAGATTGATTCATTATTTTACTTTTTCATGATTTTTGAATTTAGTATGACCTAATTTAGGGTAGTTAAATAAAATTTGATATTCAATTCATTGATTATGGGATTATTTAAAGTTTTTAATTTGAAATTAGAATTAATTTTTAAACTGTTTAATGATATGGAGAATTTGTTTCGAGTTCGTTAAATTTACCCCAAATAAAAGTTACTAAATAATTTAGTGTCTATCCCTAAACTATTTAAACAGATGTCATACTCTCCATTAAATGACTTTTATCTGCCTTAAATTTATGTATAATTACTCACTATTCTTTCTCTTGTATAATATTTCAATCGTTTAATGATCATCAATTCTCCCAACAGTTCCAAAACCAATTTATTATTCAGCAATTCTCTATTCAATACCATCAATTTAAAAACGCATTTAAATCAATTTAACAAGAAGAAGAGTTCATTAATTCAGTTCAAAGAATTAGACATTGATGAAAGTTCATCCAATTTACTAGTCATGAAAACGAAGACGAAGGAATATTTAAAATTAATCAAATTGAGGGATATGAACCTTTATTTAAGGAATCAAAACTTGGAACTAAATGATGAGTTACACGACTTAAGGCAGGAAGCTCAATACTTGAGAAATTTAATTAATATTAAAGAGAATGAAATCGAAAATTTAACTAGTTATTACTATTAAAATAAAAAAAAGTATATTAGTCCTTGTTTACATTACATTTTGCTTTGTATTATTCATTATATTAGTAATTTAATATTAAGTTAATTTATGTTAGTAAAAGTATACCTAATTTGATTAACCAACTTTATATTGATCGATACTTTAGTCAATGATTAAAGTTAGTTAAAGTTAATATATAAAATCATTAAAGTTTTTTTTATATTTTAAAATATATAAATAGAAAGGTTATAAGTTAAAAACTTATCATTATTTGGTAATTTTATTTTTACTAAGTTTTTAAAAATTATTTTAATTGATAAATAAATTTAAAAATTTTTGAAATGAAATGGTGTAATAAATTCAATCCCATAAAATTTTATATTGATTTCCATACATAAATTAGATAAAAGGTGAAGTGAATCAATATTTATTAAAATTGAATAATAATTATAATAATAATACAATGAGCCCTAAAGTGAATAATAGTACATTATTAAGTTCGGGTAAAAAAATTTACGATAAGAAAAAATTGAAAAAGAAGGAACAAATTTTAGAGGTTAAATTTGACGAAGAAGCTAGAGCGTATTATATTTTCATATCCATAAAATAAATTTTATTAATATAATTTAATTAGTAAATTTTTGACCGGTTTCTCTAAAAGAAAACAAGAGAGAAGACAACATGCTATTAAAAAAATTAAGGAGCAAGAACGACAAGAAAAAATTGAAGAACGTAAAATGGTATATTATTTCAATTATAATTATCGAGTCGATTTTTAATTTCATTTTTGATAGAGAAAAGAACATATTTTACAACAAATTAGAGAAAAACAAGCTAGTTTTGTTGCTCGTAATACTTTTCATATTTCATATATTTAACGCTTTGAATATTAAATAAATTTAGAATTTGGTTCTGACAGCGAAAACGAAGAAGAAGAAAATGATGACAAGGAAGAAAAGAACCAAGTTGAAGAGATGAAGTTCGGATCAGGAGAAGATTCTACGACTGTCACAGTTGTCACTCAGGATTTAGATGAGGAGAATGAAGATACTCCTGCTCAATTATTAAAGGAACTCAAAGCCAAAGTCAAGGTAACAGCTAAATTAATGATTCGGTATACCTTTCAATAATTTATAACCATTTTAGAGTAATATCGAAAAGGAGCAAGCTGAAGTAGAAAATGAAGGAGAGGAAGAAGATACATCCAATCTCAAGTATTATCTTTTCCAATCATTTATCACTATTTTATTAATACATTGAATATTTAGAATTAAATCCAAGCCCAAGAGGTTTAGATACGAATCAAAAGCTGAAAGAAAGAAAGCTCAACTAAAGGAAAAGATGAAGAAGAGAGGTTTGGCTACTAAACACAGGTCGAGCAAGAAGAGTGGTCGTTAAATAGATATGATATTTAATAATATATAGATATTATAATGTTATACATCAATTTTCATATTTTTTGTTTTGATATTATATTTCAATTTTTAAATGATATCATTATTAATATGATGATTACTATATGAGTTGAATTTATATTTTCAGATATGAGTCATCCAAATAATATTCTGTGATTATTATTTAAAAATTTTGACAATTGCTTATTGATAAAAAAATATAATCATATATTAATTGTTTTCCTAATTACATTTGCAATTTGGTGGAATTAATTTAAAACCAACATTAAAAGGCAGCTAAAATTGCTAAAATTAATATAAATTAAATATAAAATCTAATTTTACTTTTTAAATATATACTTTTTCACAATGGTACTACCAAAGCCTAATAATAATCTTTTAACTAATATTATGTTATTTCATTTTAATCAAGCATATAAACCATCTGAGTCATGTAAAATTATTAACCAAGTATATAGTGAAGGTATTATTACTCTTAGATTTTGTTAAAAATACTTTGTGTATTTTCAAAAAAGTGATTATTATACTAAAGATAAACCACACACATATAGAAAAATAAAAGTATCTAATAAAAAAATATTAGATACTGTAGAAACTCATATTAATTGAAATTTAAAGGAATTTTTAAGGTATTAAATATAAATTTTAGTCAATTATCAAAACAATTAAAAAATTAATAAAGTATAAAAAGTATCAAATTAGATACTTTGTGAATTAACAATATTTAACAAGTTAGATAAGTTAGCATATACTTCTCATTTATAAAATTTACAAAAAGACTTAAATTACTTAAAAAACTTTATTACTATTAATTAAAGATAGATAATATTTGATAATATAGTTTATAAATATTATTAGGTAACTAAAGAACAAAAGTTAAAAGTTATGCAAAAACAAATATATATAAAAAAAATAATGTTAACTATATAATAAGATTAAAAAAATATAATATAATATAAATTTAAAAATAAAAAAAAGATAAATAGAGAATATTATTTTAAGGAAATCTAAAGGTTATATAAAGTATTAAAAAAAACAAAAACTAGAGTATTTTTAAGTAAAGGCTTAAATAGTACACAAACTCTTATTTTAGTATATCATCATCATAACAATATAATACCACATACAATAGTTAAAACCTTATATACTTTAGATTATAATTGATTCAAACTATTACCACATCTAGTATACTCTTTTAAACTTACACCTAGGGATTATTTTTTTTAAACATATTAAAAGGTTTTTAAAAAATAAAGTTTTTCAAAAACTTAAACAAATAGAAGCTGAATTCTTAAAATTTAATAAAATAATAAAAGAAAATTTCTATAAAAAAGGGACATATGGTTAAATTAAAAGATGGGAACTTGTTTACAAATATAAAGGTTGTTATATATTTAAAGATTAAAATATTAATATATTTGAATAAAAAAACTGATAAAATTGAAAATAATACCCTATGTTAATATTATTATTTAACTAAATTCTATAAATACAAAATAAAAATTACTTTAATAACTATAAATAACAATATATTATTATAGTTATCAAAGCTATATTATTATTTATCTTATATCTATATCACTAATTTATAAATGGTTTACTTAGTTAAGTTTAAACTATAAGTTTGCAACAAAATTCTTGTTGGATGTAATATCAACTAATCTTTTCTTAAACACTCTTGCTAAAGTGTATTAGTGAGTATTAACAACTTATCAGTAATCTCACCACTTAATTATCTAACTACCTTAAGTTACTAGAGTAGTTAAGTTAAAAAACAATTCTTAAAAAATTTTAAACTACTTATATAATATAAATAAATAAAATTTACTAACCTTCAATAATTTTGATTATATTTTAAAGTACAATTTGATAACTTTTCAGATTAAAAGATCTTACATTATGATACTGTATATTAATTGGTTGACACAGTATCATGATATTTCTGAAAAGTGATCACGTTAACTCATTGCAATTCGTCATTTTGGTTCTCCACTTCCTTATTTGGATGTGAATGAAGTTAGGAAAACAATCAATATATATATATATATTAGATTATTTTATTAAATCAAATTTTATCTATTCAATCAATTATCCCATAATAAGTGGTATTATGAAACAGTTTAAATTCAACGTGTTCTTGTGCATTTGATTAATAATTCAACAATTCATTAGTAATAGAATAATCATCGGTTTAATTCGTTTGTGTATATATTTATGACTATATTATCATAATTTTAATTCAATTTTAGTTTAATCAAATATCATCTTTTTAGTTATTTATATTGTAATTTTAGGTAATTAACCACTACTTAATATATTTTTTAAATATTCTTAAATTTCTATAGTATGAATTTAACAACTTCTGCTCGTGAAACAGAACTCGAATTAAGCAACCAAATATTAAGAGAAGGAATTGAATCCATAAGCGAAATGCTTAACTTATCACCTATTAATTTAAATTCCAAGTATTTAATATATAATTACCATAATAAAACTTTTAATAATGATAATAATAATTTTTTATTTTAGTCAAAATATTCAATTTACGATTGAAAGTATTAAAACTAAAATAAAAAATTTAATTGATATTGATCAAAATAAGTAATATTTACTAATAATTAATAATAGTATACTAATTGATATATAATTTTTATATTTAGTATTCAACCAAAACTTCAAACTTCCAAATCCGCAGAATTAGAGTTTTTTGCTCATGATATTAGTTTATCAGAAGTACCAATAGGTAAACTTAAAATTATCAAAATCAATTAATTTGATATTTATATCAAAGTTTCAATGTTAGATAAATTGAGCATGAGCGACTCTGAAAAAACTCCAGTCAAATCTTTTAATAATCAAGGAAAGCGTTTATCATCCACTAAATCAAGTAATTGATTAATTATATATTTTTATTCAATTCAGTATTGATTGAGAGTGGATTTTATCATTTAGGCTTAAAAATTCCTAAAACGAGTAATTAAATCACTATAGTTAAATATCGAATATCAATACTAATTCGTTTGAATAGAACCTAAAAAATTGTTTTATTCAAATATTAAACTCAGTCAAGAGTAATAATGGATGCTTAATTTTTGATTAACCAAATTAATCAAACTTTGTAGAAAACCCAGCTATGTCTATCAGGAGACAGCTAGACTCGGAAATAAAAGAAATCATATTCAGGGTGTAGATTGTGTTTGCTGCCAAAAAGTAACTCAATTATAATTATTGTAAGTTTATTTTATTAATAACCCATTGTAGTTTAACGAGGTGATGGATAAAGGGACGCTGCAGGAGAATTTCTTAAAGCAAAGAGTAAATTATGTTTCAAGACATCGGAAATCGCACCCTCGACCAACTACACCTGAGAATTACTGGAATCTGGATTTGGATTAATAATTATTATTTAATATAATTCAAATCTAATTCATCTAAATAAAATCATTAGCAATCTTTTTAAATAATGCATAATCTGTAGTTACCTAATTCTAATTTGAGTTTATTTGAAGTGAGATTGAGAGTGTTCATGAGTCGATTTAAATGAGGGTCATTTTGAAGAATTTGGTGGGCTTTATGGAAATCACCTCCTTGGGATAAAATTAATGATAAATCAGTATTAAAGTTTTTGCTGATTTTAGTTTGCATGGACTGATCATTGGAATTCAATAATTTTTTCCAATAATTATGAGTTTCATCAACGATATTTATGATTTCATCCTATAAAATCAATCATAAGTTATCGAATCAGATATTAAATACAATCATTTAATTACTTTGGACTTGGGCTGAGAATTAAATGCAAACTGATTTTCAGGTTTACCATCAGCTTTCTTATAGTTTTTGAACCAATAAATAGTATGAGGAATTAAATCTGGTAAGTGTTGTTCAATATCTTGAATATCTAATCAACAATAATTAAATATATTGTTATAGGTGTATTGATGTATATTAAATTTACCATTAAGAACTTGAGCAAGGGGATCTTTAACATCAATAGCAAAAACTTTCCAATCCAGTTCGCCTAATTCATTATTAGAATTCATTATGATACGAGTCATAGGTAAATACCTTCATCTAACATGGCTAATCCACCCAATAATTTCACTTGTTTGACTTCACCCACTTGTCCTAATTTTGATCCAATCTCACATACGTCGATAGGGTCATTATCACCTTTGACATTTAAAGTAGGATGAGTTTCGAAAGGACTTTCCCAAGTTTGAGGTAAAAATCCATAATTCCAAAGATAGCCAGAGTATGGGAAGAAAGGTTTGACTCTTCTAATTTTCCCTTCTTTAACATCAGGTTGAATTGGGTTTAAAAAGTTGTTTTTATTCATCTATTAAAAACAACACGTTTATTAATAATGAATATATTATTTAAAATATTTGTTTACTTCTAATTTTAAGTTCGTAAATCTAGGAATTTCCACCACCATATTAAAAATATGGGTATTCTCTTTTGATTTTATAGGGATATCGTGAAATGGAGATATTAAATGAAATTTTTCATTAATAAAGTATCCTTTACAATTGCTAGGATCTTCAAATTTGTTCCAACAAATTTTGTACTTTTCATACTTAACTGATGAATTTGAAAAGTGTCTTATATGTTCAATTTGCTTTATTGATCTTGAAATAATAGATCTAATCATATCGTTTAATTATAATCAAATTATTGACTATATAATTTGATTACTATGAATTCACCATTTTAATATATTTAAAATGGAATTAAATTATATGGGATTGAATTATCTGAAAAACGGATTCAAAAACTAAAAATTATTTTGTATTGAATTAAATAAAGATTTATTAATTAATCAATCAATAAGGGGTCAACTGATTATAATTAAAGGATAAAAATTAAAAATCAGACTTGTTGGTATGTAATGGAGTTTGAATTAATTTCATACAATAACTAAAATTTGATTAATGTATTGATTACATGTTTAATAAAATGTATTTTTACCTATTAAGAGTTTCTACAGTATTTACAGGAGATGAAAGATTGTTTAGTTGTTTCAATATACGTGATCTAGTAGTAAATCTAAAGAAATCGAATTATAAATAAATATATATATATATATTATAAAATGGGATAAATCACTTACGGTTGATCTACGTTGGTACTTCGACAATTTAACCAATCCATATGGCTGGAAATAATAGTGTTTCTGAGAAGGATACCTAAGGAATCACGTCTTACTATCATTCCATCAATGAGTGGGCCTGGGAATCCAGAAGGTGTTGCATTAGGTGCAGGAGGAAAATCCATGAAAGGATTCTGTGATGGACTGGAAACCAAGTTGGATATATTTGCATTTGTGTGATTTGGCAAAATGACATTAACTTGGAATAAATCCGATTTGGGCAATGCTTTAATCGGTGTGACAATGATATATGTTGCCTCGGATTTACCGATTAGATCAACAACACTTGGTTGAAGCATCATAGAAGAAGGAATAGGAGAACCAGATGGTGATTTGACATGAGTGTCCAAGCGATGATTTGGTGCCATGTTGGTGGCATCTGCATCCATCCAAATGAGAAAGACTTGATCATTTCGCATTATTAGACGGTAATCATTAGCTTCCATTCCAAAATTATCCATACTATAATTATTACCATGGCTGCTCTCTCTGCCATTCAAATGCTGATTACTAGGACTAGGCGAAGGTGGCGCAGAGGCACCAGGAAATTTAAGTAATGCAGGACAGTGAAATACTAGCTCAACAGAGCTGTCTCGGAAATAGGGTGCAACAGAGCACAAATCTGAAGTCAACTGACCTGCAAATCCACGATGGGTCGATAAATCCACTGGTTTACCAAGACTATAAAGAAGCTCTTTGAAGAGAGGACTAACACCATTCATTGGAAATATCAAATCGGAAAAGGTACGCGAGGATGGTGTACAGTAAAAAACTGAAGCGCTGATAGGTATAAGCGTACTTGTTCTGTCCAGTGTCTCAATATCTCGAATTAATTTAGAAGTCAATGTTAAGGGAATCAATTTGTTTTGATTATCTACATTAATGAAACCTAATTGTAACAAAAATTTCCTTGCCAAATTGAAATGTAAATGAGCTTTATATGCTTCAGATAATCCAGGGAGAGTGGAGTATATCCTAGGGTCGTGATAAGCGAAGGAATTTTTAGAATTAGCATGTTTCTCTTGATCGATTTGAGATTTGATTATTTCTGCTAAAGCTTCATCCATCATGGCTTTCCTGTCTTCTATAGAATTATTTTCGCCATCTTGATCAGCAAGTGTACCATCTAAAATAGTATTAAATAAAATTGAAAACAAAAATTTAAGGAATTCTTACCTGTTGAAGGCTGGCTATGCTGCGAAATATCTGGCATGGATGGTATTTTACTAGGAACATCAAACGGTGTTGATTCAATTGGCGTCGGGTTAGGTGTATGAAGAGATGCTTTTTGTGTCATTACACGCCCACCATCGCCCCATGGCTTAATACTCCAACAAAGTTTTCCAAATGACGATCGTACAATAATGAATGGGCACTGCTTTTGAGGAGAATTTTTAATTGAAAATTCGGGGTCTTTCATAGTAAAAGCAGACGGAAGTGGTTCAACAATTGTGATCAGAACCTTTTTTTCAAATAAATAATGCCTGCACAAGGGTACGTCCAATTCATACTCGGATCCATCCTTGATTTCTGTTTTGTTTGAAAGTTGTTCTTGGCGTTCCAATATTAATTTAGAGAACTTTAAATCATCAAAATCAGGATCACAAGGTAGAAAAGAGCCAAGTTGTGACATAATACAAGTTGATTCGTTGAACAAATTTAAAAATCTATAAAGAACCAACTCAGCAATATTGTTGATTTCTTTCGAAACTTCAAGGGGATTAAATTTATCTACTGAATTGGGAAAAAGATCAATGCCTTGAGGCAAACCTGCATGCTGAACACTTTGGGACTTTTGAGGAATTGGTAAATGATGTCTTGATGAAGATTGAATTTGAACTGATTGAGCAACACGAGGATGAGATAGTGATGAAGGCAAAAGTTCAATGGGAGGTGTATAGTTAATTCCTCGGTGAAGTATTTTAAATACTTCGGAAGCATGATTGGTGTTATCTTCTGTTGTGATCCAAATACCTTGAGAAACCCATCTATCAAGTGTGAAATATGCTGTTATAATTAATCGTCTTGTGAAACCCTATAATATATTAAAAACAGAATAATATTAGAATGAAATACCAATAAAATATATATTCAAAATAAAATAATAAAATTTTTTACATACCACGTCACCCATTGAAAGTGAACGATCAATAAATTGACAGATACTTAAGACAACTTCGCGTGTAATTTCCTAAATTAATGTACGTTACTACAGATTATATAAAATAAGACATAATGAAAATACTTGATTAATCATATCTTCAGTAGGTAATCTATCAAGTAAACTATTCAAAAGATTGAAAACACCCAAAATAACCTGTTCGGATAGATTAAATTTAAGCATTTGATTAGTAAGGTTTACGATAGCAATACGTATTAGGTCAGGTGCTAGAGATGATGATTCATGAATTAAATAAACGTCAATTAAATGTAATGTTAATAATAAATTATCCCCATTTGCTTCAGATGATAAAAAGTGCAATAAAACATTCAAAATATAAATCTTAATTTCTGGAAATGGACATTGACCATTTGGATCGTGGTATACAAGTTTGCTAAGGCCGTGTGCAAGCATAGGAGAAGAATAATTATGCTCCAGCCAATTCCTAGGTAAGGAATAATTCTTACACAAGTCTGGAAGACACAAAGTCGACGTGATGATAGTCAAAATACTTTTCCTGAGTACGTCGAGTGGGAAAATAAGTTTACAGCTTGGAGAAAGAGTTGGTACAATAGATTGGAATGCTTTCACATAGTGAGGCAATAGCCTTACACATGCTGCGGGTTGATTAGTCATCAGTTTGCCACTGTGCATAAGTATAGATTGCATTGTGTCAAAATGAGATAATCCTTCAATAATGGATCGATAGAAATGACTTTGATAGTGAGGGGAAAATGTCTCAATAGGCTGAGTTGAAAATAGCTGGCACATAGTTCCATAGATCATACAGCGCGCTTCTGAGAATTCAGATAAAGTGAGCTGTTCAGTATTGAGGTTGAAAAGCCAGCGTCCAAATAATCTGATGAGAATATTTCCATCAACAATTGGTTTGGATTGAGGATGAAGAGTCGGGGACTGTTCTAAAACTGAAATCAATTTTGAAATTCCTCTAAGAGCGTGTACATAACTTTGAGATGGAAGAGCATTTGGATCATGGATCAAATTAATTGTTTTGTACCATGCAAAAAGTAAATACTCATAAGAAAAGTTGATTTTGAAGCTATATCCATGAGTGGAAAATACTACTAACTGGGATTTGGCAGTATTATTTTGAATCATCATTGATGAGAGTTTTTTAGTAAAACTCAGTGTCATGGCATTCCAATGTTGAATCACATTGCTTTGAACACACCATATATTGAATCTTTTCTAGAAGATCATTATTAATTGAAAATGATATTAATCATCATTATAATCTTATATACCTGAAAACAGTTCCATAATGTGATACTTTGGCTTTGGGAGCGATACCAAATCTCAAAAAATGTCTAAATAATATGAATTAATAAAAAAATAATAAATTAATTATTTTAATTATACCCTTAATTGTATATCTGTTATTACTGAAGTAATTTTCATTACGATTTTACGATAATTTTCTACTTTGTCATTTCCCAAAGTCTGAGATAATGCAGATAATCGAGAGTGAATGTAAATCAAATGATCTGTAATTCCCAAAATAGTTTTAAGTAATATATCCCAAGTATCTTCAGACATCACATCCCCTAAATGTATACCTATTTTGACAAAGAGAGAGGATATATCGCGATTAAGATCTAAAAAGTGGTGGATGATATCGTTGTAATTTTTTTCATTATTTAGATCTAAAGTTTCATAAGTTTCATTGGGATTAGGATCCAACCCAAGCATTATATTCCATAATTTAGTATCGTCTATTGGTGATGATAACAATCTTAAAGAATAAACTTGGGAAATATGTAGTATTATTGTTTGATAAAACTTCTGTTCAAAATACTCGTAATTTTCAATTGGAATAATCGATAACTCTTGAATTGACTGGCTACTTGAATTTTGAATGTCCTCTTCAGATTTCAATTGGCGATGTTTTTTAAAATAGATGGGGCGTGAATCAGGTTCAAGTAACCATTTAGAGTAGATTTTATAACAATCCTCGAGCTGTCGATATTCTGTAATTGGAAGATTAAAACCATTACCAAGTACTTTTAAAACCCAATCTATATGAGCTTCAGTTGTAAGAATTTGATGGGACTGACCAGTCATAAGTAACATTTGGGTTACATCGGTCAATATGGTTTGAAAGGTATTTGGTGGAAAATTACCCAGGACATTGGAATCTAAAAATAATTACCGCTTTAATGAATAAAAATTATAATTTAACAATAATGTAGAATAGTCTATGAATTATAAATGCTGATATAAAAACAAAGGAAATACCTTCAGAATTGGTAATTTCACCGAAAAGAGTTTCTATCCTTGATAGGTGCATATTAAAAAATTTATTTTAATATGAAATAGAAATATTAAATATAAAGTATTTTATTTTAAGATTGATTATTGAATTAAAACAAAAATTAAAAATTAAGATAAACCATGTAATAAATGAGAATGATGTAAATAAAATTTAACCAATCAATTTAATTTTATTTTATTAAGGAAAATTTAATAATAGTTAATTTTATTTTATCAATTCATTTTTTTTATCTTTAACTATTTATTATATTATAACTTAATTAATTAAAAAAAATTAAAAATTATTTTTTAATATGAGTATAGAAAAAACTTATTATCAATATTTAAACCTTAGTTCAGACTGTGATCCTAATCAAATTAAAATTAATTATCAAAAACTTGTGTTAAAAGTAAATTCATTACCAAATTATTTTAAATTAAAATTAAAATTTTTATTTATATAGTATCACCCTGATAAAAGAGAACCAAATGAAGAACTTGACCAGCTATTTTTAAAAATTCAAGAGGCATATACGACTTTAAAGGATCCTATTAGTAGAAGAAATTATGATTTATCAATAACGAGTAAATGTTATTTTATTTCAAAATGATCCTGATATTAACTATTTGTATTAGATACTCAGTATAAAGAAGTAGGTGTAATTAATGAAGAGATAGAAATTGATGAAATGAACTTTAACGAAGGCAAATATAATTTAGCTTTATTTTATTTATTATTAATCGTTTATATCTAGAAGAAGGATATTATTATTATCCTTGTCGCTGTAGCGATTATTATAAATTAAGTGAACAAGATCTGTTAGATAATGCTAGTGATAAAATCCTAAGTAATCGAGAATTAAATACTTTGGTTCAATGTGGTAATTGTTCTCTTATAATTAAAGTGCATTATCAAATTGAAGACGAATAGTTTTTTATTATATGTTATCCTAAGTTAATAAAATAGACATATCAAAAAACTATACTTAATAATGTGTGATATATACAAAATACACTTATCTTTTGAAAATTATAAATAATGAATATAATTCTTAATTTCAAAAAAAGAGTCCCCATTATATTTCATTTTTACTTCTTAAAGTAATGCACAATTGCCCAAATAACCACTATACAAACGACATTACAAAACCAAAAAATGATCTTGTCTTGATTACTTCTCTTTTCAATATATCTAATAACATTACTGCTTAATCCCAAAGTATGAACTGTATTTAACACCCTCTTTCTACTATTTTTTAACATTCCGCTTTGTTCTGTTAAATCTTTTAAAACATCTTGACTATCAATAATTAAATCTTCAACGAAATTCTGAGTATTAGTCAGAAATTGATCTACATTTATAGCGACAGATACATGGCTAGAATTTTCACTCCTGCCAGAAAAAAGTTCATCTTTTTGATTTTGGAAATCTTGATTTCGTCGAGTAATATGAGGATACATTGATTTAAAATTTTTTGAATTGAAAATTGAGAAGAGATAGTAGGTTAAATGCAATTTATTGAATTTTTGTTTATGATTATTAATATTTTCTGAACTATGAATCAATAGATATATTACACGTTTAATTTAAAAAATAATTTATAAAATATTGTAATTTGAAAATGTATTTTATTAACTAGAATATTTATATTAAATTCTCAAACTAATAATATTTTGCTCAAATAATAGACATATTTTACTCAAACATTATATTATGAAAATGTTTTTGAATTAAAAAACAAATTGCAACTTGGTAAATTAATGAATATTTCAACATGAGTTACTCCAATCAATTTATTTAAACAAATATGTAATAATTATTGCTCAAATTACTAGAAAAAAAATGTTTTTTATTGTTTGAGTAAACTTAACTACATTATTCAAAATTATTCAAAAATATCTAAATATTTACTATGGTGTTGAGTGATCTTTACCAAATGGAAAATCTATAGCAAATGTTTTACCCTGGAAATCAGGTAATAACACTTTTTTAAAATCAAATTTAAATATAATTTTTAATATAAAGTATACAAAAATAATTTATTAATATAAACTTAATTCTCATTTTTATTATAAATAACTCCTTGCCATACTTTTGGCAAACTTCTAATATCTAAAATCCTTTACTTTTTATTTAAATTTAAAATTTGATTTTTTGTTTAAATTTTACTTTTATATTAAAAATTTTTTACAACTTTAATATTATATAATTATTTAAAATTATTTGTTAAAATAATATTTATTATTTATTTATATTAATATTATAAAATCAAGTTTATTAATATTCATTTTATATATTGGAGCTAAATAAAAAATTATATTAAATTATAATTGATCATAATAAATAATATTAGGTTATAAATAAAATATTTATTTGGATTTTTAAATGTTATTCTTTTAGTTGAACCTAATATTTTATTTTATATTGAAGCAAAGAGATATACAAAAGGGTTAATAATTCATCAATTATAGTAATTTAATAGAAAAATCTTAATTATTAGTTATAAATTATTAAGCTTTGCTTAACTATCATTTAGTTTTTTTTAACCTTTATTAAAATTTATAATATATATTTTATATGTTGATTCATTATACTAAGTTTGAACTATGATATATACAATATGATTGTATAGTCAATATTAAAGTATTTTGATAATTTTTTGATCAAAAAATATGGTTATTTATAATGTATTTATTTATTTAATAATTAAAAAAATAAAAATAATACTTGATTTTTAGCTTTAAAATAACAAACATAATGATAAAAAGTGTTTTTAGATAAAAGATTATCTATATAATGAATTTGTGAATTTTAAATCATTTAAAAAGGTCTGTAGATGAGTTTTAATGATAATAAAACAAAAGAATTTGATAATCATTATTTAATTTAAATATCATTAAATTCTTAAGAAAATATTTTCATCAAAAAATAATTAGAACAAAACGTATATATATGCATATATCATGTAGAACTGTTAATTCTATTATTTATTTTATGTAAAATCTAATTTTAAAACCTATTAATATATTAGAAATATCACAAATATCAGAAATAAAATATATCAATTTTTAAGTTTCAAAGTAAAATATTCTTAAAGATGGTAATAGTAAAGTTTAATATATCAAATGTGACTTATTTTATAAATTCATATCAAAATATATTTTGAAATTATGAATATAAAATTTATATCACAAAAAATTCTAATAAATATTTATATATTATTTTTAATAGCCTTCATTAAATGAATCATTTACCTCAGCATTAATAATATATGTTAGAATATAAATTGAAAATTAACCAATATTGATTTTGTAACTATAAATTAGTTGAAATAATTTTGATTGAATACAGTAATTACTTAGTCGCTTTTAGCAGAATAACAAATATGATATACAACTAGAATTGATTCTCATCGGCCTTGAAGAGTTTGCCTCAAGTTATTGCCTCATCTCTCAATTAAATAGAAAATTAAATAAAATATGATATAAAGGTATACGAATATCGATTTATGACACTGTTTTAATGCATTGATACTAAATTTAATACTACTAAACTTCAACTTGTGTTTTATTATCCAATGTTTAAAATTTTATATTGAATTTTGGATTTAATTTAATTATAATTAAAATAATATAACAGGGCTTTTGTAAAGTTATTATTATTCCACAATGATTCAATATATTGGCTTTAAATCTTTTTGTAAAATAATCTTCAATTAAAGTAAATAAGTTAAATAATATTCATTATGTATAATTAGTAATTTCCATTGATCAGTAATAGATTTTTGATATACTATAAAATTTCAATCTGATATCAAAGCAATTATCACAATTTAAATTAGAATATTTTTTAGAATAAATATTCCATAATTTAATACCTTAATATATTTAAAAATATGAATAATTAATATTAAAGGGAAAATGTTGAATTTATTTATAATTTAATAATAATATATCTATTTATATTACTATAATAATTAAATAACAAATTTCTATGATTTATTTTATTTTTGTTATACTTTTAATATAACTAATAATTTTTTCAATTCATAGATGTAAAATTAATAAATAATTTGTTTATAATTTAAAAATCAATAATAAATAATAAATACAAAAATTTATTATATTATAATTAATATATTTTTAATATTTTGTAAGTAAATTTTGAAAATATATTCATTTTATAAAATAAAAGAAAAAATTTATTTGATTTAATGATTTAATTGTTGAATAAATTAATTTATAAAAGAATATTATAATTATACTTTTTTATTAATTTTAAAAAAGTCCTATTACTTTATTTTCAATCTAATACTATACCAATGTTGGTTTGTTTTAAATACTCTATAACTAAATTAATTTTATTAAATAATACACAATTATATTAAGCTTTAATCTTTTTTATGGGTTTAGAATCTTCTAAAATATCCTTCAACAAACTACGCTTAGACTCCAGTCCCTGTTGCACTTTGATCCACCCTTTAAGGTCAGTTTTGAATAAATGAACATTACAATTCTTGAGGGTAATCTTGCCGAAGAAATCGTTGTTCAAATTACGTTCCATAGGCAGGAGTTCTTTGACGATTCTCTGTTTGCCTTCAATATCCGCAACTTCGAAGCATTTATCCAAAACACGAGAGCCAAACTTATCCTGAGCTAATTTAGGGTATTGAGTATCAAAACCACGAATCATCTTGCGCTTCGCTTTAATACTGATATTGTTAGAGGTGAAGAAACTATCAATAGCGTGAGATGCAATGACATCCTTACTCCATTTAAGTTTGGTATCTGGACTGAGATTCAAAAAACTGTTGATGCTGAGGATGTTGTGAGGATCTGGGAATTTGGTGAGAGATTGGATGATGGATGAGCCTTGGGGACTGAATTTGAGTCGGTCGGTTGGTGTGGAAATGAGAGTGGGATGGTCCTTGAGATAAATGAGACATGGTAGAATATCTTTGATGGTTTCTGGTGTTAATTTCAAGCCAGCTGCTAAGTAGTCATTGACAGCTTCAAATTGACAGTTCAATTTAACACATGCATCAATACATGACTTAATAGTACCAGTTTTATTGTTCTTCAAAAGGACATCGAAGTGGGAGCCCAACTCCTCTAAACATGAAGCAAACACAGGTTCGTAAGGCATATTGGCAACCAATTGCTGAATAACAAAATTAGATAAAGGATGTAAACCCAATTCTAATAACCTATGCTTAAAATACAATCTGTAAATTTTTTTGAAGAGTTTGGGGGATACAACCTAGCAAAAATATTAACAATATATACACTATATGATAATAATTTATATACCTTGACAATAATTTCCATCAAATGGGTTCCCACTTGATCCTTTAAAACCGTGTCGACGAATGGATTCCTCTGCTTTTTAACCTGTTCCAATTCGTCAGAAATTTCATCTTTACTAGGAATACCCATGAGTAATCTATCGACAAATTTGTCCAACTTTTTAATATCATTTTGAGAATGTAAAATCTTTAAGAGAAGTTGGAGGACTGGGGATGCCACTTTGTGTAGAACTGCACTACGTAAGATGGTTTCGTTAATATCATCAATTAATTCTTTGAAGATGTTTTGGAGTAAGGATTGGAATGAGGCTGGAGTACGATAAAGTGGTTTTAATGTCATTTCCTAAATAAATGTTTAATACTATTAAATTAGATAGATAAAAGTTCAAAACTTACAGCAATGGCACTAGCCTTATGCTCCTTAAGATACTTGGCAGATTTCTTACTTCTCACTGTTGACGGACCATTCTGATTGGTGTTATCGGTATCTAAGTTTTTACCAACCAAGACTTGTAACAAGATTCTGAGGACATGAGAAGCGAAAGGATCAAAAATAAATGAACTCCATCTGGATGTCATTTGCTCACAAAAGTCGGAAATCATATCTTCAATAGTGAATTCGATTTCTTCGTGGGGATCGTTTTCATCTTTGGTGGATTGGAATTCACCTTTGACCTATTCAAATTATTTCATTAAATATAAATATAATTGTATTATTTCAAAATAATTACATGTAAATCGACAATATCAGCACTCAAAGTCAAAATAGTCTGAATAACGTGAGAACCAAATCTATGAGTCAAAATACTTAACAATCTAAACACCTATCAATTAATACTGATCAAACAACATAATCGATTCAATATACCTTGGTTGATATATCTTAAACAATTCAACAGTCCTAGTCTTAGGAGCTACCTTTAAAAACTTCTCTAAAAATACGGAGCCTTCATGATGCACAATCAGTGAAAATTCGTGACCTTTGATCTCTTCGAAAATGTTAGTTATAATAATATCGAATTCTTCTCTCTGTTCTTCGTTTAATTTTTCAATAGTGGTTTTTTCCAAAAGAGTGTCAATTTTCTCTTCCATCTGTTTCAAATACGATATGACATTAGGGTCGGGGAGACCAAAATCACAGGGTTGGAGATCATTATAAGCATTGTCGTAATCTTGGTAATTGTTCTGATCATAATTCTCATACTGACTATATTCCTGAGTTTCTCGACGTTCTCCAATTGGTATTAGATTGGGATCGTCTTCTGGTTGTGTAGATTTTTTATTTTTTGAATGTCTTCCTCTTCTACGATTATCTCTAGGCATTTTTTATATTTAAATAATCTTTTTTTTAATTATGCAGTAAAATTGTTAGATTTGGGAATTTTTAGTATTTTTAAAGAATTTAAGGATTTGATAGAAATTATGGGATTTCAATTATTACAATTGATGACAAAGTTTCAATATTCAATCACAAACATTTATATAAATAAAAATGACATTACTGTCATTATTTCTTGTCGATAATAAATCATGCTTGCAGTTATGTTTTGATATTCGTAGTTTTTTGTTCATATTAATTTTTTAATAATATAATCAAAAATTTATGTATGTTCAATAGTTTTTATATTTTAAAAGTTATAATAATAATTGGATTGAAAGTTTATTATTTTTTTCATTATATTCTAGTTCATGAAAATAATTTGAACTAAAATATAATAACAACAAATAAATAATTGTTTGATTGTTAAATATATAATATATTTATAAAAAATAAATAAAAAAGAATGTTTTTAAAATGAATTATTAAATTTGAATGTCTAATTATATTTCTAATCCAATTTTAGGTCGATTACATATTGTGACGTACCCAATAATCAATTGCTGCCGAAAAGGCGGCGAAACCAACACATCCTGGTATCACTGCACTAGGTCCAGCTATAATTTTATATATTAGTATATATGAGATATATGTAATATGATATAAAATATTTTTACCTCTAGCCGACAAAATCCCACCAGTAACACAACCAGCATAAACACTATTATTTAAATCGGATTTGGCACGATACTAAACCATTAATTAATACTCATATCAATTTCCAATAATAATAAATCTTACCGATTCGATAATGCATTCTGTAGTAGAGTAAACAGCACCAACAACTGCAAAATTCTTAGCGGAAGACCACGATCTTTGAGCCATATCCTTAGCCATAATTTTCAACTGGACTTTACTGCTCTGGCTGTGGAGGTCTGGGTTCATAGAAGGTCCTGCAAAATCTAAAGAACTCATGAAGAGACCAAAAATACCACCGAGAGCGAAACCTAGAGAATCATTTCAATATCTATATATATTAATGTAATTGAGAATTTTATTTACCACCACCACCTGCCAATACTGTCTTAAAAGCGCAATACTTATCTAACTCTAAAGCTTCGAACTCTTCGGGAGTTTGAGGTAATCTGAACTCATTATTACTCATATTTGAATTATTAATTAATTATATAATTTAATTTTTCTATTATTTTTATTTATAATTTTTTTATAATATTATTATTATTAATAGTTGGTAAATAAAATTACACTTTAAAGAATAATCAATTTAGAACAAAAATTATGGGAAACAATGCTCAACTATTGGTGGATTGGGGTGTTTTAATGAATTTTGTAAGAATTGAAATATGGTGTGTATTAAATTTGGTAGTTTCAATGTGCAATTTGGGTTCATTGTTTTCATTTTATTAATGCCTTAATAATTGGTATTCAGTTGTTAGATACTTTGGTAGTGAATAAAATAATTTATTTTTGCAAAATTTATTTAGTTGAAATATTTGATTTTAAATTCAAGAGTTATATTTGTTATGTTTTTAATATTGATCCCATCTAATCACTTATAATCAAATAGTTATGATATAATAATGTGATCGAAGATATAATCAAATGATCAAGATTTAATTGGAAAGAAATATTATTTAGTCATAGGGAAAAATCAATAATTCAAAAACTTATATACAATTAAATATAAAGCGCTAAAATTTTAATAATATACAGTGATTGATAAAGTAATATATTATATCTATTTTAGTTTATCTTTTATACTCAAAAAACAAAAGCATACATATTAAAGCTTCAAATTCCAACACAAGTTTATAGTCAATAAATAAACTATTATTGTAGTCCAAATGATATCGAAACATTATTTCTCATGATTAAATAGGGTTGACAAACAGTTAATATTAATTCAAAGATATAAGTTGAACTCAATATTGGGATTTATATTTCATTATAATCGATAACAATAAAGTTCAATATCAATACTAGCTGGCTCTAATTTGTATAAAAATATTTAAATACAGTAGAATCAATATCATTTTCATATTTACAATTAATATTTCTTTCTTTGGAGCTTATCAAATAATTTGAATACAAAATAATAGAAAAAAATGAGTTGGAGTTTATTGAATAATATCCAACCATTCAACTTTTTCATTTATTATAGATCCTTAAAAAGATCACTCAAATCAAATGATTCAATAAAATAATCAATATGAATCAACCCATTATTTCCAAAAAAGTTAATTAAAGCTCCCAAGACTATTTTCAAATTTACAACTACAATTTTGATATAGTAATAAAAACAAATTATTTTTAATCATTGCCTCAATACTATGTTAATTTCAAATTAATTCTTATAATTTCCTTTGTTATTAATATTATCTTGTTGAAAATAATGGTAAAATTAATAAAATATGTTGATTAAACTATTCATCAATAGTTTAGCTCTAGTAAAGTTGAATATTTTTATCTTTTATAACATATATCTTTTATCATTATCATATTATCAAACTAAAGTATAAAATTCAAAATTATGGATTTATATTGATAGATTGAAATTGAGAATATATGATCATTTTCAAAATAAATATTAAAAATATATTATAATTTAAAATTCATAGTTGATTACGGATATAGTTGTATCATTTTATTTTGGCATAGAAAGTAACTATAGATTGATACATTGTATAAATAATATCAATGTATCAATCGAATCATATTTAATTTTAATAACGATCGATGTAAATAACCTTTATGGATTATTTACATATATTCATCCATGATATTAAATTAAATTGAAAAATTCAGACTATAAATTTTTCCATAAATAAAAATAAATAATCCAATATTATAAAATAGTTTACTATTTTAGTAATTCAATAAAAGTAATGACGAAAATTTTTGTCATATAATTTTATAATTTAAAAATTTTGAATATTTTTGATGAAAATTATTTTTAAAATCCATACTTTAATTAATAACGATATAATTTGATCAATTTTAATTGGTTCGATTTGCACTTTATAAAATCGATTTTAAATTGAAACAAACATCCTCAAAAATTAGTGACGAAATTTATGAATCATTATCTTGACCAATTATAAATACCCCTTAATGCCTAAACTCAATACTTTATTAACATAACTGTCATTAATATTAAGCCACTCCCAACAATATGACAGATATTCAACTTAACGACAGTGATCAAAGATCCGAATGGTACGAAATCTTTATTGATAGTGGGTACGTACCCGACTCAGTATTGAGGTACGGTATTAGGACACTTTTGAACAAGCGTTTGCAAAATATTTCAAGAACTACTATGGAGGATACTCAGTCAATGAAGATGCAATTCGTTAGGAAGCTGCAAGAAAGTCCAGTAGCTATTCATACTGATAAGGCTAATGAACAGCATTATGAGGTATTTTGGATTGGATTAGTTTTTATATTAGGTTAACTTTGAATATTTTAGGTGCCTACAGAATTTATGAAATTGACCTTAGGCCAAAGAATGAAATATTCGGGTTGCTTATTTGATCAACGTAATTTATTTTATACTATTAATATTTATCAATTAATATTTTATCATATAATTAATAGCTAATATAACATTGGATCAGGCTGAAGAAAGAATGATGGAATTGTATTGCGAACGCGCTGAATTGGAAGATGGTATGAAGTTATTGGACTTAGGATGTGGTTGGGGCAGTTTGGGACTGTTTTTAGCTGAAGTAATCTCAATTCACCATTTTTATATTTATATTCTGTCTTATAGTTAAATAGAAATATCCCAATTCTCAAGTCACATGCCTATCCAACTCATCAACCCAAAAAATCCACATTATGGAAGTAGCTAACCAAAAGGGACTCAGCAATATCAACGTTATCACTGGAAATGTTCTGGACTTTGATTTTGATAAAAAACCAGAGTAAACCCATCTCATATCATAGATTTATATGACTAACTCCACAGTAGATTCGATCGTATTCTGACAATTGAAATGCTAGAGCATATGAAAAACTACATGGAACTATTCCAAAAATTGAACCATTGGCTAAAGCCCGGTGGTAAATTATTCGTACATATTTTCTGTCATAAATCAATTCCATACGATTTTGATGTAAATGAGAATAATTCTTGGATGGCTAGATATTTCTTCACTGGTAAATATATATATTATATTATGTGAATAATTATTAAGGGCATTTAGGTGGTACTATGCCAAGTTTGGATTTATTCCTGTATTTTCAACATCATTTCACTTTGAAGAATCTATGGTATGTTAACGGTATCAACTACGGTAAATGAAACAATCAATTTTAAATTTTGTATAATACCTAATAAAATAACATTAGCCAAAACATGTAACGCCTGGTTGAAAAATCTTGACAAAAGCTACAGCAAATCCATTGAACATCTGACCAAATGCTATGGCAGTAAAGATGAGGCTATCAAATGGTTCTACAGATGGCGTGTCTTCTACATGTCGTGCGAAGAGCTCTTTAATTTTAACAATGGTGAAGAATGGGGCATCGGTCACTATCTATTTACTAAAAAGAATTTTTAATTTGGAGGTTTTGAAAAGTTTGACATATCATTTATATATACTGAATATTATTTATAAAATAACCATTAAATTATTTTGTAATCATTATTTAAAATTTGGGATATATATAATATATTATATTATATAAGAAAAAGTTTATTAAGTTTTAAATACATTAATTAAATAAGTGAATCAGAATATAAATTTGAATCAATAGAATCTTTTAATAATAATTTAAAAATATTCAAATCGATAATTTGAAGTAAATATATTAAATTAATAAAAAAGGTAGTATATAAATCTATTTATAAATAGCTAATAGCTATTCAAAATTAAACTCTAGAGTGAAATAAAACAGAAAATATTATTTCAAAGTTATTATGAAATTATCAAAAAAAATCTTAAATGATAAAAATATAAAA
Source organism: Conidiobolus incongruus B7586 (assembly GCA_000697335.1). Lineage (NCBI taxonomy): Eukaryota > Fungi > Entomophthoromycota > Entomophthoromycetes > Entomophthorales > Conidiobolaceae > Conidiobolus > Conidiobolus incongruus. The sequence goes on along the minus strand of JNEM01010362.1, from coordinate 10,192 downwards.
AGTAGGAAAAACAAAAAAGGGGGATAATAAAAACATGAAATACCAAAATAATTGCCTTCTACCAGAATCGAACTGGTGACCTTCCGCTTACTAGGCGGACGCTCTGCCAACTGAGCCAAGAAGGCATACTTTACGAAAGAAAGTATACTACATTGAATTCTTGATCTTATAAATTTTTTTTTCTTTTCATTCTTTTTATTTTACTATTTTATTATTTATTATTTTTTTCAATTCCACCAGTCAATTTATTTTATTAATTCATTTTCTTTTATTTTTTTTTAAATTTTTTCTTATACTTATATTTTTATAATTTTTAATATTATATTCATCTTCACGACTGTAAACGTGGGAGGAAGTAGTCTTTTAGAGCTTAAACGGGGAATCGCCAGTGGTAAATGATAGATTACCACAAAATTAAGGGAAATTAAGAAGGTTCACCAAATTAGGTGGAAATAGCTTACTGCAAATCAAGGTCTTTGAATAAAGTAAATATCTCACGCTCGTCACAACTCAATTCTTTTTGTGAGTGTTACGAAAAAACTTAGAGACTGGATACTTTTGAAAATGAAGATAGAAAGATAGGTTTATTGATTGGCTTGTGATGATCTTATAATAGTTTCAATTATTGAGTTTGGGTAGCTATGAATAACTTCAGGTGGAAAGCACTAAGTTAGACTAGTTCATAAAATGAGGTACTTCCAATGTGACTTCTTGCATTAGTGCAATAGTCGGAGTTTCTTGAGTGATGGACAAGATTATTCCCCATCAATCTTCACCTTCAATATCCAATTCCATAAATAATAATCATAATTTTAATTCAAAATTATTTTTTATAAACCCATAATAATAATACTTTTCTAAATTATATTAAATTTGATCTGATGATATAACTGAACAATAATTTCAATAATTTTCAAAAATTATGAGTAACTCTAATAATACCCAAAGTTGGGATTTAACACCGGAACAAGAACTTCGTGTTGAATTTGATACAGATGTAGCTACCTTAAAAGTAACAAATTGAATAAACAGCCTAATTTATCATTTATTTATTGATTTCTTTTATTTGGTATTAGTTAATTAAAGGCACAGCAGAAATTTTCGGTATCGAATTGGGACTCAATATTGAGTACAAATTCAATTTGGATAAAATAGCTATATTCACATGGGAAGGTTGTACCCTAGAAATTACAGGTCCAGTGAGTGTTGCTTACGTCGCTGACGAAACCCCTATGTCCGTTTATTTGAATATGCACTTAAGTTTGGAAAATTTGAGAACTAAGGCCGAACAGAATAAAACTTCGGGTCCTAGAGTAAACTTTTTTTTGTTTTTTTTATTACCAGAAATTTCTTATTGTAATTTAGGTGCTATTGGTAGGTCCTAACGATAGTGGTAAAACTTCGTTGGCTAAAATTTTATTACACTATGGTGTTAGACAGAGTAGAGAACCTCTATATATTGATCTAGATAGCACTGAAGTAAGTAATTATAGACTTTTTATACAAATCCTGATTAATTATTTTTAGGGTTCTGTTGTTGTAACGGGTGCTTTAACTGTCACTTCTATCAACCATTTACCTGATGTATCCAATGGCTTTGGCACAATTGTCAACTCCGCTTCATCTGACAAGGCTGGTGGATCTATTCCTCTTGTATATTACCATGGATTTGAATCGCCAGCTGATAATCCCAAACTTTACAATCTTCAGATCGAGCAATTGGCAAAAGCTGTCCAGAAACGAATGGATCATGATCCTCAAGCTAAGGTCTCCGGCTGTATCATTGATACATGTGGTTTAATTGATACTATGGGATTGTCATTTTTAACTCATATTATCAATACATTGCAAGGTATGTATAATCAACTTTTGGCATTGATTAATATTCTAACAATGTTTTCTAAATAGTTACCGTGGTAGTAGTAGTTGGACACGAAAGACTATATAGTGAAATAGTCAAATCCACATCAACTATACCTAATGTCACCACTTTAAAGTTACCTAAATCAGGAGGAGTAATTTTTCTAACATGCATATATATTAACTCGCTTGAAATTGACCCATGCTTTTAGGTCGTTAACAGAGACGAGTCCTTCCGCCGAAAAGTGTTAATGAACCAAGTGAAACAATATTTCTATGGCAATTTCAAATATGATTTATGCCCATTTTCCAACGTAATTAGTTTTAGCAATGTTGAAATTTACAGAGTTGGGGATTGTAAGTTTATATTATTGGTCAAATTTAACTTTTTATTAATTGCTTGATAGCTGTTTTGGCTCCTACTTCAGCACTTCCTGTTGGAACCGATCGCATTGTGAGTGAAACTCGTATCGTTAAAGTTGATCCTAAACCATCTCTACTTCACTCCGTATTAGCTGTAAGTAGTTCTCAATCCAATAATGAAACCGAATTACTTACTTCCAATATACTTGGATTTATCTATATGTAAGTATTTATACTTCATTACAATGATTTCATTTTATTAATTCAATACTTTAAATAGATCCGAAATCAATGAACATCGCAAAACGATGACCATTTTAGCGCCTAACACGGGTCCATTACCTTCTAAATATTTAATTATGGGTGCTCTCAAATGGATTGAAACTTGATTTATCAAGTTTGTTATTAGTACAGTATTTTAAAAGCAATAATGCTTAAACTTTTAAGAAAATAAAAATCACATTAATCAATTTTGAGCTTAGGATCAAGTTTAAATTATTTTAATTAAAAATTTTCAACCATTATAAAAATTCATAGAGATAAATTTAATGAAATTTAAAAAAATAAATCAAATATTCGTATAGTACTGTATTCAATTATACTTTGATTTATAATTAATATAAATACTGTTAAATTACACCAATTTCAAATAAATAGAATTCTAAATTGAAATACTTATCCCAAAATGTTGATATATAATTAATTAATTAATCAATTAATTTTCATAAATATTGCGCATACAGTATTAGAAATTTATGAAAGTATTTAATTATTTAATTGATGAAAATGGTATTATAAAATATATTGAATTCAATAATAAAGTTGATAAATAAAACATTCTAATAACCAAAACAAACAAAATTTAAATAAAATTGAATAAGTTTACCAATAATAGCGAAATTTAATTCACAATAAAATTCCAAATATTTTTTACAAAGTTCTAAGTATCAAATGAATACCACTGTCACTATAAACGGGCTGACTCAATTCACCCACTTGGAGCGCTCTAGTAGCATTCTCAAAAGCTGCCTGCATTTGACCAGGGTAGAAGGTACCCAAGTCGCCACCTCTCTTGGCACTCGAACAGTCCGAAAACTGCTCCGCCAACTGTTCAAATGTAGCGGCGCCGGAAGTGATCTGGTCGCGGTACCCTTGAATAATTTGCAATGCTTCTTCTGGTGTACGAGTGATAACAGCCTAAAGTATTATGAATAATATTAATAATTAAAATAATTGACAGGGTATTTACCTCTCTCCATGAAGAAGGTCTACGACTTTTGTTATGTTTAACTAATAGGTGACGAGCTCCCAACAATTCGGAATTGGGACCATCGAACTGAGGTCTTTCCCAAACACTTTCACCGGTACGAGAGTTGAAATAATAGGGTTTGTTATGGCTTTGAGAGTGACGTTGCTCCCAACCAGGTGGTAATTCCGACTATCACCAAAATCATAATATTAATATACTTATTGAATAATTATTATTTTAAATATAATTTAAAAATCTACCATATTTATAAAGATTAAAAAGGATGAAATAAATAAAATTGGATAATGATGACATTGTCATAAACAATTTCAAATTATTTATTAAGTCCTGTGCTTTAGGATTTATGGTAAAATTTATGGGATATAATAATTATTCGCTATAATTTGAAATATTATTGAATACACTAATATTTACTCAAGTATATTATCGTTGTTTTTACCAAGTACAACTTCTAAACTTTCTACTAACCTCTCAAAATACATTACTGTTAAGTTACAAATTGATCTCGAATATAATTCATAATAATTAATAAGTACGCCAATATCTTCAAACATTTAAATATCCAAAAGCCACAACTAAAAACTCCATAAATTGTGTATGTAAGATTAAAAAATATCTTGAAAATTCCACTTTATTAATGATGACGAATCTATTGAAATTGTTTTAAAGAAAATGAATTAATATAATAGGATACTATTGTATGGGTCATAAATAATTCATTTAGGCTATACTAAAAAATATATTTATAATATATACAATTATAAATAAAATTTAACTCTAAATCATCTCACAATATATATTATTTGAATTATGATAAATTAATTTATTGTCAGATATATTGATAAATGAAATTTTGATAAACTATTTTTTATAAATATATCATTATTTAATTAAATATCTTTAACTTGGAATAAATCAATATCTAATATATTTCCAAATTATTTCTAAATAACTTGATATAATAGATTAATCAAAATATTTAATTATAATATATATATAATATTATAGGTTCAATATCAATGGAATGGTTAACTTGAAAATATTATTGATATATAATTTGATATAATTATTAAGATAGAAACAATAGATATTATATATATTTTATGAAAAAAATAATGATATATTTACAATATACCACATTTTATTGAAAAATTTTAAAAGATTTCGAGTTCAATATTCATCTCCTTCAAAAATGTGACTTGGATTTTATGCTTGAAAATTTTTAACAATTTAATTTTAATTGATATTGGTAACGTTTTCACTTTTTTTACCATATTGTTTATAATTAAATATTTATTTAATTTTTCTATAATTTTTAAAATAAATTATGAAAATTATCAATTGAGGTTTAAAAACTAGAATTTATTAATAGACAAGGATTATGACATCATTATGATAACAATTTTCATAGCAACAATTTCTTCTTAGATTCTAAAATTTAAGACTCAATATTAAATCGTGTAATCATATCAGAATGATATATTAGTTATTTTTGGACTAATAGTAACGATAAAATAAAATAATAATTGATTAAAAGTGTGATGAGTAATATTTTCTATGTTCGTTTTGGATAAACTAATATATCCATAATTAATATTATTGTACATGTAGTTGAAAATTATTAACAACATTTGTAATTTACATTGAAAAATTTTTATAAAATATTATAATAATATTTGTGAGAATAAAATTCATTGATAAATTAAAGATCAATGAATATTGAATAAGAGAATAGAAATAATAAAAATAATGACAAAATATATGTTTAATGAAATAAAAACAATACTTTAATTTAGAAAAATATTTAAAATTTAACGAGATTCGGCAAATCCAACTCGGTTATTGGTTAAGTCATAAATAGAGTAGTATTTGCGAAGGAAGACATCACCAATAATCCAAATGGGACCTAAGGGAGGAGGAATATCCAATCCAGTGAAGCCAGAAAGACATTGGCCTTGGACTTGGAGGATATAGTCTTTACCTTCGAGATCGAACTTGTTGCCATTGAAAGTGAAAGTCAATTTGGGAAGTTTGGGGATTTCAGAGCAGTCAATAGTGTATTGACCATTGAAGCCCTTCTTAGCACCAATTTCTTTGTTGATCAAGTCGGAAAGAGTGGTGGGAATAACGAGAAGAGAAGAACCAGTATCAATAGCAGCACCAGTCTTTTCCAAATCCAAGGATTCTCCATCGAATTCAACGTCTTCCAAATCGATTTCCCAATAACCCTTACGAGTGACGGGGGCCCAGCGAACGAAGCCAGAGTAATGATCGCGGTTGACACCACCAAAAGTCAACTCACCACCATTGCTCTCACCGCCATCAGTATTGAGCCAGAAGGAGAAGAGACCAGGAATGCCTTGTTTGACCATTTCATAGAATGGAGGGGTAATGTGATTGACAGCAATGGTATCATAACCCAAACCGAAAATACCATCGAATCTACCAAAAGCGAAAGCCAAACCAGGCTCCTTGGTAGTTTCACCAAAATTGATAGATTTGACTTTGGTATTACCAACAGTTAAGTCATCATTAGAGATAAAGCCTTCAACGGCACCAGAACCGTAGCGAATGGCAAATTTAGTGTCGTTACGTTTGTATGTGCTACTCTTGCCATGGTCGTATTTGTTGTGGAAGAAACAGGCGATAGAAGAACACTTGGAAGAAGGAACCCACAAGTTTGAGGAACCAGTGTCAAAGACGACCTTGAATTTTTGAGGGGGAGTGCCCATACCAATTTCACCATAGAACTAGATTTTAAAATTAAATAAAAATTTAAAGTGAATTGCAAAATTAAGATTACTTGAGCGTTCATGAAATTAGAAATAGGGACACCAAATTGAGCTTTGCCATCAGCATCAATAGCAACAATATTTTGTTCGTCTCTATTGTAAGCACCAATGTACTTTTGGGCAGTGGCTTCAATATTCTCAGCCAAGCTCTCCAAAGTCATCTCATTGGGGTTAATTTTGGACAACTTGATAGAGTGACCTTGGGGCAAGTCTTGGTCATTACAGTGAGCTAGCCCCAACAAAATACTAGCTAATAAAGTTTTAATAAGCATTTTACTATTTGTTTTTTATATTTCAATTAAAATGACAACTTTAATATAATTTAAAGAAATGAAGAATTCATGGTCACAATTTTTTATTTATTAACTACGTAATTTTGGTTAGCCCTCAAACATCATTTGATCAACCAATCAATGATCAGTTATTGAATACAAATCAAGTTATTCATATAGTCTATCATTTGAATTAATCACACCATTCCATAACCGTCATAATTTTCAAAATCCTTTAGTTTCAATTATTTCAACACTAGTTTATTGGGATAAGTACTTTATCATTTTTGCACCCATTGAATGCTTATGCTGCTATTAAAAAATTACAGTTGGCAAAATTGTTACTAGTGTGTTGATTGCTAAGGTAAAGAAACCCTTTAATGAAATTGATACAAATTGGATGATATCCACTAAAACCATTACAATACATTGGTTCTTACCTTCGACGAACCAAACATATATTAAACATTAATCAATATTTCATACCAAGAATTTTGTTAGTACTATTAATATATTAGATCAAATTTAATTTGAATACTTAATTTAGTATTCCAATCATTTATTTTTTATCAAGTTTACCATATGGTGTTTTTTGACCAAAAAATGTAGAATCTTTCATTTAATTTATATAAATAATTTTAATAATAAAATATTAAATAAAATGAATATATATATATATATACTAACAGCATTGCTATTCATAAATATATCCAAAATTTATATTTTTATTTTAGTATATTATAATAGATTAATAATAGAATTAAAAATTAAAATAATAATATTTGCTATTTCATTTTATAATATATTATCCTTTAAAAAATTAACTATAATAAATTTTTACTTTTCATTTTTAAATATTAGTGCAGAAATTAAGTAATGGCACAATTTTAATATTAAAATTAAACAAATAAATTAATAAATAATATATAAAAATTAATAAATAATATAAAATTAATAGCCTCTTTTATTATTAATAACTCTTTTCTATACTTTTAGTAAGCTTCTAATACCTAAAAAACAGTTCTTTTTATTAAGGACTGAAATTTAATGTTTCACAAACCAATTTAATTTGTTTGTAGGAATTTTTTTTCCTGCAAGCTATTTTTTTAATTGTCTAAAACAATTATAATTATATAGGTTATAATCAGGTAAATATACTAGATGTGGTAACTCCCTCTAATTTTTTTTATATAAAAAATCTTTTACAGCTTTAGCTTTATATATTTTACAATTATCATGCAAAATAATAGGTGTTATTAATTTATATTAAGAATACTATTTAAAAATTGTTTTATTTGAAAAGGTAATATATAACTTATTATTAATTGATTTTCCTTGAAGTATTAAATAAAAAAACTATATACCATTATAATCTATTATAACAATTAATATTCACTTATATTTAAAGTGTTTATTTATTAGAATTTGTAAAGGGGATTGATTTAGCTTAACCTAACATCTTGTTTTATTTTTAAGTAAAGGATTATATAAAAGAATCTAAGATTTATTAATTGTAAGTATTTACTGTAAAAACCTTTGTTTTTAGTTATACCTTATTAAGTTTAGTTTAGTTATAGCTATTTTAATTTTCTTTTAGGCTTTTGTTAAATTATAAGGTATCTATTTTATATTTTTATTAATTAATCTAAGTTTAAACTTAAGTAAATATAACATGCTTGTATAGTTAACATTAAATTACTTTGATAGTTCTCTAACAGAAATAAAAAGGTATTTCTTAATAAATTTTTTTACTTTATTAGTAAATAAAAGAATAATAGTAGAAATTAATCTTTTAAATTTTAGTAAATTTTAAATAATGTCCCTTCTAGCTTTAAAATCACAAATCTAGTGATATATAGTAGTTTTAGATAAAACACCATCTCTATAAGCTGTTTACAAGTTTTAGATGATTTTAAAGGATTTATAGTTAAGTTTTAAAGATACAAAAATAAATGCCTTTTGATAATTATAATCTAATTTAAAGATAATTAAATTTAAATATAAATTTTAAAATCAATATATTTTAATAAAAAAAAGAATTAAAATTGAATATATATATATATATATATAATCTATTAAAAGACTAGTTTTTTAAATTTTTATATACACTTTTATATAATCCAATTAACTATAAATTATATAATTAATTTATACTTATATAGTTAAATTAATTGTATAAATAGCATTAAATTATTTAATAAACTAGGTTCCTCTTTTTCTTCTCAATTTTTACTATTTTTTACTTTTACACTATTTCTAAAATTGAGACTATATTCTATTAATATTGTAGGATATTAGCACTACCTAATATAAATCTTAATATATTAGTGACTCATCCTAGTTTGAAGTTTAATTAAACTTTGTTTACACTTGCACACTACAGCTACATTATATTACCATGTTCTATGCACACTACTTTTATATTAAGTCTTCCTCTACACTATATTAGTTTAACTACTACTACACTTACATAATCTTTCAGAATGTATAATATGTTTGAAAGATTAGAAATTAAAAAATTTGTTATTTCTTAATTTCTATATTAATATAAAATAATTCTGAAAAGAATATACAAAATTAACTAAATATAAAAAATATTGATTAAATTAATTATATATTTCAAAATACTCTAGATAAGCTAAAATTTTGAATATTTAATAAATATATTAATATATAATCTGATTTTATAAGCATAGTGGTAGTTAAACTAATATAGTGTAGAGGAAGACTTAATATAAAAGTAGTGTGGTGTAGAATGTGGTAATATAATGTGGCTGTAGCATGCAAGTGTAAACAAAGTTTAATTAAGCTTCAAACTAGGATGAGTCACTGATATATTAAGATTTATATTAGGTAGTGCCAATATCCTATAATATTAACAGAATATAGTCTCAATCTTAGAAATAGTGTAAAAGTAAAAATAGTAAAAATTGAGAGGAAAAAGAGGAACCTAGTTTATTAGATAATTTAATACTATTTATACAATTAATTTAACTACATAAGTATAAATTAATCATATAATTTATAGTTAATTAGATTATATAAAGTGTATATAAGAATTTAGAGAACTAGTCTCTTAACACTCCCCTAGTAAGTTTCTTAGAGGAGACACACTCCTTAATTTTTTGCAAATAGGTATAGTAGGTTGAGGTATTCTTAATATTTTCTAGAGGTTCCTATGTAGCTTCTTCAATAGGATAACCCATCCATTTTACATAAAAATAAAGCTTATTCCTAATAGATTTAGGCTTAATTATGTAATTAATATAGTATTCTTCTTCTCCATCTTAATTAATAATTGGATCTAGTTTTGGGGTTTTTAATCAATTAGGAAAAGTGTCAAAATCTTCAAAGTATGGTTTAATTTTGGATATGTGAAAGGTAGGGTTGATCCTCAAAGTTGGAGGTAATTCCAAGGTAATATTTTCAAAATTTGAATCAATAGATTAAATTTTATAGGGACCATAATATAATGGTAAGTATTTGGGATTTAAGCCAGATTTAAATAGGGTAGGTTTAAGGGCAGATTGTTCTAAGTATACAAACATACCAGTTTTATATTTAAGAGGGTTTCTAGATAACTTTAAGTATTGTTGTTCTATGATTCTTTGATTTTCTTCTAAGTTAAATTTAAC
>JNEM01010359.1:0-15584 GCA_000697335.1 Conidiobolus incongruus B7586 | reverse complement strand
ATTTTTATAAAAAATTATTTTTAAATAATATAATTATTTAATATTCAAAATATTGATTACTTTGTATAATAATTACAAAATATATATAGCTAAACTTAAAAAGAACCACCATAATTAATATATTTACTAGATTATAACTATATAACTATAATTACTTTAGGTAATGAAAATTTGCTTACAAGAAAAACTTTAGTATTTAATTAATTTACAAAACTATGAAATTAAGACTTAAATACTAACTATTTTTTAAGAGTTAAAAGTTTACCAAGAGTATAGCAAAGAGTTCTGATAATAAAAGAGGGTATTAATTATATATTATTTATTTATTTTTATATATCATATATTAAACACAATATTTTATTCTATAATATTGCCATTTTTTAATTTCTACAAAAATTAATTATATGATTGTTAAGGAAGATATGATTGATATATAATTTTTTTAGAATTGATATAGAGTATTTTTTTAAAGAATTATATTCACCAAACAAAAGTATACTACTTAAACAATGTAATATCTATTTACATTATTTTATTAAATTAGTGTCACATTAATATTTTCATTAATTATCCTTAATGGTAGGATAATAAAGAATCGAATAATTAAAGAATGAGGGTGAATGCTACCATTGACCAATCAACAAATATGATGCTAATAGATTTCATTCAAATATGAATATTAAAATTGAAATAAAAATGAATTATTTATTGTTTAATAAATTTAAATTATATATTAAAAACATCAATTCATATTATATTACATCATTTTATAATTAAACTCAATATATTATATTTATAATTCCAGTACAATATGTACAAGGTAATATATATGATTTTGAAAAAGTTAGTAAACTAATATTCATATTCATTAGTATTTATAATTTTTTTAATATTAAAAATGAAATAGAATTACTAAATGACTAATTTTGAGTTTTATAGAGAATAATATTTTCATTAATATTCATTGGATTTTATACTGTGTATAAATATTTACAAAATAGTCAAACGTATTTTAATGAAAATTTTCATAAGATCAATTACAGAGACATAGATCCCATTTGCAATCAAAGAAATTTGACCTGTTTTAAACTCGGTAGAACCATCAAAGAAAATAGAGAATTATCCAAGGATCCGAATAAATTATGGAGAGTTCGACAAGATATGGTAGTCAAAGCTTTTCAACATGCTTGGAGTGCTTATGAAAGGGATGCTTGGGGTATGGATGAGTATTTCCCAATTAGTAAAAAGGGACATAACTTTGTCCCCAAGGGATTTGGATTTACCATTATCGATAGCATGGATACGATGATTTTAATGGGACTGGAAGATGAATATAACAAAGCAAGAGATTGGGTTGTGAATGAGCTTACATTCGAACAAGATGAATATCTCAATGTATTTGAAACAACCATCCGTGTATTAGGTGGGCTTCTCAGTTCACATTTCCTGACAGGCTCTGAAGATCAGATTTTGATAGACCGAGCAACTGATCTTGCTGATAGATTGATGGGTAGCTTTGGTACAGCATCCGGAATCCCTGGAGCTTCAGTGAATCTCATGACACGCCAACCTTATCCTCCCGAAAACAGAGAACTCACTTCCACATCCGAAGCCACCACCATTCAGCTTGAGTTCAAATATCTATCCTACCTCACACATCAATCCAAATATTTCGATGCCGTCGAGCGCGTCAATGACATTGTCGAAAAATTGCCCAAAATTGAAGGCCTAGTCCCCATCTTCCTTGATCCGGCTACGGGAGGCTTCTCTGGCTCTGACATCCGTCTTGGCTCCAGAGGAGACAGTTATTATGAATACCTTCTCAAGCAGTATCTTGTAACTGATGGCCAAGAGCCCAAATTCCTAAGAATGTATGATCAATCTGTCGAAGGTATGAAGAAGGTTCTGCTACGTCGTTCTCACCCTACTGGATATCTATTCTTTGGAGAGATTGTTACATACAATCCAAAGTCAATTTCTCCTCAAATGGACCACCTTGTTTGTTTTCTAGGAGGCACTTTAGCTTTGGGTGCAACAGGCGGAAAATTCCATCCATCCTTGTTGCATAAATACTCTAACTCCCATGAACACAAATATAACTCATTAAGCAAAGTTGATCGAGATGCACTTTTACTAGGAGAGCAACTTACTGAAACATGTTGGGCAACATACACTATGCACCCAACTAAACTTGCCTCAGAAATTACAGTGTTTAACATGGATCCCAATAATACATATGATGCATATGTGAAGCCAGCAGATGTTCATAATTTACTAAGACCAGAAACAATTGAATCCCTCTTTATACTATATAGAATTACGAAAAATCCCATCTATAGGGAGCGAGGATGGGAAATGTTTTTAGCGTTTGAGACATATTGTAAGGTAGAGACTGGGGGATACACCAGTCTCAAGGACTCATCCGTCATCCCACCTATTTTAGACGATAAGATGGAAACATTCTTTTTAGCGGAAACGTTGAAATATTTCTACCTATTGTTTAGTTCAGATGATTTTTTCGATATTCAAAAGCTTGTATTAAATACCGAAGCACACCCTATCCCTAAATTTAATTTAAAATAATCAAATATTAGATGAACATTACTATGCCTATTTAACCATTATGATTATTATGTAATAGTATCATTTAAAATATTTGATTATTTATTTTAATCAATAAATTCCTAAAGTTTTCTAGATTGAAAATTTTTCATAATTTTCACTTTTCTCGACTAAAATCAAGTCCCATTAAATTCAAATTCATTGCATTTATTATAAGGCTATTAACCTAAGATTGAATCTTATACACTCAATTAATTAATGATATTGCTATAATGATAATTCAATAGCTATAGTTAGATTGATAAATAATTAAATAGTAATATTCAAACCGAAGAAATATATGATACAATGGACAAGGTATAAAATTTCCTAAATTTTAGTTGAATTACTTATAATTTTAAGATTAAGGACAATTTTTTAGGTACGCCCAACTTTCTAACTAATAATAAATCTCCACCTGCAGCACCTGGTAAGCCTTTTGAATCTTCTCACAATATTTCTAAAGATGCAAATTCGTTTTCAAAAACTCAATCACCATTAAGTAATAAAATTGGTCAAATTACTACCCAAAAGGTTGAAGATTTATATTTAAAAGAATCTGACGATCCTATGATGTGCAGTGAATATGCGGAGGAGTATTTTGATTATTTATATGAAATAGAATCCGAGTATATGTGTCCTGCAAATTATATGGATAGTGTAGAAAGCTTGACTTGGGAAATGCGAAGTACGCTTGTGGACTGGCTTGTTGAAGTGCATTCCAAATTTGATATGGTTCCCGAGATTCTCTTCCAAAGTGTCAATCTTTTAGATCGCTTTCTCTCCAAAATGACGGTTATTCCTACTAAATTACAATTAATTGGAGCTACTAGCCTTCTCATATGTGCTAAATTTGAACAGAAGTTTATTCCAAAGATATCGGAACTGGTTTATTTATCTGCAAATGCCTTCACATCCGATGAAGTGGCTACTAGTGAGAAGTACATATTAACGGTCGTCGAATTTGATCTCAACTACCCCAATCCACTGAACTTTGTGAGAAGGTACTCGATGGCTGACTCTTACAACAAAGAACATCGTCTAGCTGCCAAATTTCTACTGGAGTTAAGTCTTCTAAATCATGAATTTTTGAAGTTTAGATGCTCGCTCATAGCAGCGAGTGCTATGTATCTAGCCAGACTAATCTTACATAATTTAAGATGGAATGAAACATTGGAATTTTATTCCAAGTACAAGGAGCAGGATTTGATGCCTTGTATTCAATTATTTATCACCACTTTGGGCTCACCTACTCAATTTGAGGCGATTGATAAAAAATACTCTCATATCAATAATTTGAAAGTGAGTGAATTTTGCAGAGGTTGGATCGCTGATCGACATCAGAAAGTCACAAAATTAAAACAACACAAATTAATATAAAACTATTATATGCAATACAATATAATTTATCAATTATTATTATTTTCAATTCCATAAATTTAATGACTCATTTTAATATAATTTTCTGATGTTAATATGTTCAGATGAATGGATAGAGAAAATGATATTTCATAAGTATTTGAAGAAACTTGGACAATAATGTTTTTAAGGTGATGATAAATATATCAAGTAAATGATTAAGTAATGTATTAATACCTATGATATATATCAATAGTAGCATTTTTGATAACACAAACATGGTTTAATATAGAGTGATATGATTTGTTCATATATGTATTGTTTAGATATTTTAATAAAAAGAAATATGATCAATATATATTCATTTGTAGAGCGTATAACGATTTATTATTATTATTATTATTATTATTATTATTATTATTATTATTATTATTATTATTATTATTATTATTATTTTGATACTTAGATTGATATTGAGTTTTTTACTTTATATTAGATAATATCATAAATATAAAGCATCAAATAGTTGAATAAAAATTTATAATTAATTATTACTATAAAAGCTTTTAGATTAAATTTGATCAAATTCCCTGTTGAGAAATTAATATATTGATTAATTGAATGACGTAATTAGTTTTAAAGTGCAAACCAGATAAGCTTTGGATTTGCTATAAAAGTTGGTGAATTTAATTTAATAATCCTTATTTAATAATGATAATATATATACTAATGTATAGTAAATAAAAAATTAACTGCCAAGTTTAATGGTTTAAAATCTTATTTCTAATATTGATGGTGAAATAAACCAAATTGATTGGTGTAAATTTGATTAATTGTAATGTGAATTTTATAAATGTGATTAAGTATCAAGAATCATGTCTTGATTTTATCATTATTACATTATAATCAATTGATATAATGACTCAAAGAACTCTTAAAGCTATTAAATATCAAGACCACAAGTTAGAAATTTTAGATCAATTACAGTTACCTCATCAAACTGTTTATTTAAATATTGAAACTATTGAACAAGGTCATGAAGTGATCAAATCCATGAAAGTAATCTTTTATGTTTATCATATCATATTAAATAATAACTCTACTTCTAATAATAGGTTAGAGGAGCTCCTGCCATTGCTATTGTTGCTGCCTTGTCTTTAGCTGTTCAACTTCACAATATTCAGTCTCGATTTACTACCAATGAAGAAGCTTTAAAATACATTCATGATTCTTTAGAATACTTGAAAACCTCTCGTCCAACTGCTGTTAACTTATTTGATGCTTGCCAAAAACTCTCATCCATCGTAACTGCACAATCTCAAATGACCCAAGATCCACTCCAAGTTATCCAGTCCTACATCCTTGCTGCAGAAAAGATGCTCGAACAAGACGTTCACGACAATCTGAACATTGGTAAATATGGTGCTGAATGGCTCACCAAATTGAAGGGTGACAAAGGGCTTAAGGTTTTAACTCATTGTAATACTGGCTCCCTTGCCACTGCAGGACATGGTACCGCTCTTGGAATCATCCGCTCTTTATGTAGTGCCGGTGCATTGGAACATGCTTACTGCACTGAAACTCGTCCCTACAACCAAGGAAGTCGCTTGACCGCTTATGAGTTAGTTTATGAAAATATCCCAGCCACCTTGATTTGTGACAATATGGCAGGGGCCCTAATGAGTCAAACTGGTTTAAGTGCTGTCATTGTGGGAGCAGATCGCGTTACTGCAAACGGTGATACTGCCAACAAGATCGGTACCTATCAGCTGGCTGTTCTTGCTAAATACCACAATGTACCATTTCTCGTCGCTGCACCCACAACCTCTATTGATCTCAATCTCCCTACTGGAGCTAGTATTCCCATTGAGCAACGCCCTTCTAAGGAATTGACCTCAGTGTCTGGTTTGTCAGCAGAGGGAGTATCTGTCACTGTCCAAGTTGCAGATCCCAACATCCAGGTCTGGAACCCTGGTTTTGATGTCACTCCTGCCAGCCTTATTGATGGGATTGTGACGGAAAAGGGTGTCATTACTAAGTCTAGTGGCAGCGACCGATTTGATATCGATCAATTTTTAAAATCCTTATAATAAAATATTTATTATTATGATATGTTTAGTATATTATATTTATAAAACAATGTTAATTTGAGTTATAATAATCCAAATATTATATATTAGTTTAAACTGTATTTTTTATAACAAATGAGATTATTAAAATTTATTCGTGATTAATAATTTCATTACATAAATCAAGTGTATCATATTTGCTGATAATTTTATGTAGTATAGATAAAATTCCTTTGTTATATTCCTTAAATTGTATGAATAATCCAAACTTTTCAAATATTTATATATAACTGAAATATAGTATGATTAATTACTTTGAATAATTTCATTTTCACAAATTGAAAAGTATATATTCATTCAAATTTAACATGGATTTTGTAATTTATTAAAAATTGTGTTTTAATGAAATTAAAATGATGATTAACTAAAATTTAATTTGATATTTTATTTTAATGATTTTATCTTAATATTAGTTTTAATATCAATGATATTTTACAATTTTTATATAAGAATAGAATTTGATTCTAAAACTTGATATTGGTAATATAGATTTAATATGATAAATAAAGAAATTATGATTTGGATCCCATAAAATAAATAACAGAATTGTACAATTATTGTGATTGTAATGTAATTATTGATTTTTTACAATTAAAATTGCAGCTTATCAAAACAATTTAATTGTTTAATACAATTTCTTATTGCTAAAGATGTCTTCTTATCTCATCAAGTCAGCCCTTAGAGGTACTGAAACCGCTCAGTTCACAAATTTATGCAATATTAATTCTTAAATAGCTTCTAGATCTTCCAGTTCTTTCAAGCTTTCTACTTTTAATGGGTAATTGTTGAAAGAATTATTTATTTATAAAAGTCTAATGTAATAATTTAGAGCTCGTTTCCTTTCCTCGGAAAAGCAAAGTATAATTAATATAATTTCATCTAGATAATTTTTACTAAATTATTAATTTTAGGTACTCCTAAATCACCCGAGGCTCCCACTGATGAACATCACGCTAAAGCCTTAAGCTTCATTGATTCTTTACCCTCTAATGACATTGTCTCTAAGACCGGTCTCCTCACCATTGGTGCCACTGCTGCTACCTGGTTGGTCTCCAAAGAAATCTACGTCATTAACGAAGAATCTCTTGTTTTAGCTTCTTTCGCTTTTGTCGTCACTTATCTTTACAAGAGCATCCGTGAGCCCTACAGCCAATGGGCCGAATCTCGTTTAAAGGTATATTTTATTTATTTATTTTATTTATATTTTTAACATTAATTTTCATGCTTAATAGGATATTACTAAAATTTTGACTGATGCTCGTGCTGAACACAAGACCCAAGTTCAAAACCGCATTGAAGAAGCCTCTCAATTATCTGATATCGTCCCTATTACCAAGGATTTATTCGCTATGTCTAAAGTATATTTTTCAAAATTCTAAATCAATTTCAAAAATATTAATTACCTTTAATTAACAGGAAATCGCCGAAACTCAAGCTAAAGCTTTTGAACTCAAGCAACGTGTCGCTGTTGCCTCTGAAATCAAGTCTGTCTTAGACTCCTGGGTTCGTTACGAAAACTCTCTTCGTGAACGTGAACAACGTGAACTTGCCAGCAAGGTTATTGCTAACATTGAAGCTTCTCTCAAGGATCCTAAATTAGTAAGTTTTAATTTTATTTATCATAAGGATATCCTTTTAACAATGATTTTCTAGCAAAATCAAATCCTCAAGGAAGCTATCCAAGAAGTTCAACGTAAGTCATTCATTGAATCAATGTGAAATATTTACTTATTTCATTATATATAGGTCTCACCAAGAACTAATGTGATTGACAATTATAAATTCAATTCAATATCAATCTTAGGTTTAAACCTTTAATTAAAATTGATTCCTTAAAATTTTTTATTTTATTTGCGTATATATGCACAATCTTTTATTATCACATATGTGCAGTTATATTTTTTTGATTTGTATTCAAAAAACTAAATTTATATCTCTAGTTATTACATTCGGTGATATTTTCCTAATCATGTCTTTACGACTTATATCAAATATTCACCTCACTATTTTTACTTCATTTTCCTCAACTGAAATTTGCTTGATTTGAGAAAATTGATTGCTGCATTTTAATTTAATAAATTTATTATTTATTTCATCTATTTTCTCTATTATTGAAATTCACATATTTTATATAATTTTTAATTTATTATCAACCCGAATCCAAAATGTTATTAGTTATTCAATGTTAGACTTAAATATTTGTAAAAATAAATGCCAAACTGTTATTAATAATCAGATTTGAAATTAACAATATTATAACTTGTATTATTATTTAATAATAATTGTCAATTTTTTCTTTGGTCACTCTAAATAATCTATTTTTGTTTGAATAATTATACATAAACATCAATTATATCAGTCACTTACCATTCTAATTGGATTTAATCAATCAAAACATTTTTTCTGATGTACATCAATGATAAATGCTCATACACATTGTTGGTATTTTAATAATCTATTATTTATGAAATTGTATTTTATATATTATTCATGGAAATAAATATTAAGTATTAATTACCTGTTTATGAATTATATCGAAATTTGATATAAAACAAAAAACTTGAACGAAAATATTTAACCCATAATTTTAATGTCATCAACATATCATATAAATACCTATTCCCCATTTAGCTCATTTTTAACATATAAAATATAATAACAAAGAATAAAAAAATGTTTCAATATGGTCAAAAATTAATTATGCCCAAATGCGCTGGGTTAGTTGCTAAGCGTCAACTCCCTTGTATCCATGATCTTTGCGCTCGAGTCCAAAATGGTTATATTGCTAGATTGAAAAATATTTCTATCCCAGAAACAAAGATGAATTTGAGTGTTGCCCAGATCCTTTATCAACAAGGTTTTATTTCTTCTGTAGCTCGTGGTAATCATATTGGTATTGATTATAGCATGACAACTCCCGAAAACATTGCAACTCGCCGTTACTGGCTCTCTCTCAAATACAGAAATAATGTTCCTGTGTTAAGTAAAATGACCGCTGTTTCCAAACCCTCCCGTAAAATTTTTGCCACAGTTGATGAATTAAAAACTATTGTTGGTGGCGGAAGAGTTGGTATGTTGGGGCCACTTCAGCCCGGTGAAATTATTATTGTAAATACACCCCTTGGTGTTTATGAAATTCACGAAGCTATCTCACTTAATCAAGGTGGTTATGTCCTTTGCCGAGCTCATTAAATTATTACCTATATTTATTTTTAATGACAAATTATAGATTTAATCTCTTGATTCGGTTGAAGTAATCACTATAATTATTTTAATATAAATGTTAACCTGAAATTGATTTTTAGTGTATTGATAATTATATATTATTAAATATTACATAAGTTAATTTCGCTTATTTTAATTATAAACTATGAGTTTTTGTTCATATTATAAGAATTAACTGAATTTTACTTTAGTTTGTTAATGATATCAGTCCTATATATACATTTAAAAACCATGTAATCCTTCCATACATTCATTGAATGCAATCAATTATATTTAAAGTTTATAAAGCTTGGCCATTTTTTCAATTGATTAACAGATAAATAATGATATATCACTGTATTTTGTATTTATATTTCTTAAAACCAAACAACCAGTCAAAAAATTAAGCATTCAAGCGAAATACAAATATACTAGATAGTTTACTAAACGCTGTACATCCCAAACTTCATATATTATCAATAGCTTTAACCTGTTATAGTGATAATATTGAATTGAATTTTAATTGTTGTATTGAAGGCTATCCACTTCAATAATCATCATTCAATTACTTAAGTCATTATATATCTTAACTAAACATCATTTTATCTCATTCAACACAAATTGAAAAAATAAAAACCATATGAGGAAATCTTAAAGGAAAAACTAGTATAGTTAAAATAAAATAATTAACCAATATATTTAGATTATTTCCTCACAATTTATCACTAAATTAAGTTATAGCTCCAAACTGGTATTAATAGATAGAAATCTCGAAATAAAACAGTACAGTAAATTTATTTTTAACTAATCAACAACTTTAACCTGGAGCATAATAGGTGAAAATATAAAAAGTGATTTAGATATTCAACGATTATTATCAACCCAATATTCAACTCTTTTAAACATTTTTAAACAAATTAGTTTAAAATCCTTGTCTAATTGGAAGATATTATTTCCAATTATTTTTGATAAAGCTAAATATCATGTAATAATATCCTAATTTTTTAAACTTATAATATTTATAAAATAATAGAAATTAATTGGATTGCAAAATAATTTTGATACAATTTTAAAACAATCGAAAGATTTTCAAATCTATCAGATCATATTAAATTTCAATTGGAATCAATTGGAATCAATAGGAAATAATGAGGTAACTTGAAGATAATAATTTATAAACAATATAATTGATGAAATTAGCTATTGATTAACAAGCTGAATAAAATATATCTTGTGCCTTTAATTGCTGACCGAGCGTCGGTAACTATTGAATTATATTTTGAGTATGAGAGAGTTTAATTGAAATTAGGAATATGATATAATCCATCTATCGGCTGAAAATATTACTCAACCTCAAGAAAATCACATTCATAGCATACAATGACTCAATGAAGAAGAATTTTTATCCAGCTCGAGTTCTAACTCAAGTTTATTCTGGGATGAATAAAATCTGATTCAAATTTTGTTTTGGAAAACAAATATATCCTTAGCTTTATCTGATATTTTTATATTATTATAATATAATGAGTTGATTTGTGGAATATATATAAATTTATCAGATGTTATTATTATTTTCATACACAGGCATTGGAAATAGAGTTGATTGAAAATTTGATTATAAATTTTTGAATATTGTTCCAGTATAATGCTGTCATAGTATGATATTTTTGGAATAATATTCAAATAACATAAAAACAGTACTAAACTCTAACATCTAATAAAGTAATAATTATATAATAATAATATAAAATATTTGGAATAAGAGAATTGTTAACTCTCATTGTTTGAATAAATTGAATATTTTTTGAAAATCCCATAAAATTATACTAGTATAATTAAAGATTAAATTAAACTGAATAATTAGAAAAATAAACTGATTGAGTTTGAGTTATCAATTAAATCTGGACATAATAAATTTTTAAATTGAATAAGGGAAAACCAATTATGTCAAATTCCGAAAATCCGAATCAACCACCTCAAAGATTGCTATCTACCAGATCTAAAGCTAAATTGACACCAGGCACCAAACCCAAATTTGCTATCAATAAGAATGTCGTTCGTAAAAAGCAAGAGCCTGAAGTTTCATCCCTTTTAGAAACTATAAAGCCCAAGGCGAAGGATGGTCAAGGGAATAAGAAACCAGAAAGAGCTCCTAGAAAGAAGACAGAAATCGTGTATACGACCTCCGGTCTTTTCAGCCAAGGCCCAGCTTCTGTCTCCTCAGTTGGAGCTTCTTCCAGACATTATGGTGGTGGTTCTCATAGTTCTAGACGTAGCCCTGGTTCCGGCCCTAGATCTACACTTAATTCTCGTAAAGATGTTACTAGAGAGGATGCAGACTACGAAACTTATGGCAAACATCAATTTTTATTTGACGCCAAGCCCAATGAAAAGACTGTTTCAGTACAACAATTAGATACTGATATCAGTGTAAATACAGTCAAGGATGAGCTCAAGACTGAATCAGAGGAACCCATAGATACCTCAACTGCTGAGCCAATGTATAGTATCAATGTTGATGGCGAAAATTCAGAAGAGATTCAGCAAATTCCGACTGATACTAATCCATGGCCTAAGCCTGAGCAATTCATTTTCTTACATTTGCCCCCTCAACTTCCCAAGCCATTGTATGACACTAAACCTGAGTCAGACCAGCCAGTCGAAATCGATTCTAAATCTGATGAAGAACACCAAGATGAATCCAAGCGCCCTGGTGTAGTGGTTGGCAAACTGAGAAGATATAAATCAGGAAAAGTTCAATTAGTTTATGGTAACCTAGTTATGGATGTAATTCAATCACTAATTTCATTTTTTAAAGATTTACTAATGTAATTATCATTAGATTACCAAATCTCAGCCAATCGATTTCTTGCAAAAAGTCATGGCTGTGGATGCCAATCCCAAGAATGGTTTCTTAGCTCATTTGGGCAATGTCGGCAACCGTCTTGTAGGAACTCCAGATATTGAGCATATGTTAAACCAACTAACTTTAGAGTCTGAACAAATACGAGCTGAATGATTTAATTTGATATAGCTTTGTTCGAATTATGTGGTTCGTGTTAATATAAATCGAAAAAAATAGATTATCAGGTACATGGTGTTTAATTAGAAAATTATTATAATATTCATCATTTATAACAAAATGAATTTATAAAATTTAAATTACAATACATTAATAAACTTCAAAACAAAATAAAAAACAAAGTTATGTTAATAGAGTTGAATGTGCAATTAAATTGTGATCAAATGTATTTTAATAAATATTTGAAATAATGATATCTTTACAAATTAAAAATATATCATTAAAATAAATTTGGAAAGTAAGATCTCGTGGTGTAGTTGGTTATCACGTCTGTCTAACACACAGACGGTCCTCAGTTCGAATCTGAGCGAGATCATTCTGTTTTTCATTTAATATATTAGAATCTATTTTCAAATGTAATTATTATATATTTTATTAAATAGTGTTTTACTAGGCGTAATCATAATAGTATTTGAAATGCTATTGTATTTAATATTTAAATTTTCAAATTGGTATCAAAATTGAAGTCAATATATTTGATAATTAAAAATAATGTTTTAATTATTAAAATATTCTATTAAATATAAAATAGATCAGAGTATTTAAATTAACAAATTAAAATATGTATGTTCATTTAAATAATAGTTTAGTGAGTGATTTGTTCTATTTTGCTGATTCAATCCATGTACAAAGATTTAAGAATCAATACCATAGTAACGATATTGAACGTCGACCAATTTCTTGCCTCTTGATTTGGCAATATCCTGAGGAGTTTTTTGCTTTTGAATAGCTTCAAAGAAGGCTTTGGCAACATTCATGGGATTGGCGGATCCGTAAACTTTTCCAGACAAGTCGCGGAAGCCCAAGCATTCACAAATTTCGTGGAGGTACATGTTGATTCTAAGACCAAAACCTATTCAAAGTATTAATAATATATCAGTAAGAAAGTAGATGAATGTTACCTGGAGGACGGGCAAAGAGTTTCAAGTTGGTGGCCTTGAATTTGTGTTCAATGTCGTGGTAAATAGTACGGTTGTCATATCTTTCAAAGGCAATCATGTTCTTAATGGCTCTTTGAGTGGCCTTTTGAACGGCAACACCAACATCATCAGCCTTAGCTTCACCATAACCACCGACACCGTTTCCATTACCAACAACGACTAAAGCCCACATGGAGCGGATTTTACCTTTAGCGGTCATGTTGACAGTGCTTCTGACATAGAGAACCTTCTTTTTCAAGGAGCGGAAGACACGGTGATTGATGCCCATGGAGTGAGAGAACTCAACCTCTTCCTTCTCTTCAATGACAGTGTCAGCTGGAGGAGGCTGAGAGGGATACCTATTTTCCAAAGGGAATTTTTGAGGATGTGTATGTTTAGCAAAGTAGGGATCGTCGGGAAAATCTAAAATAGGATCGAATTGAGTCAAATCATCGGGGTTCAGTTCTTCCCAGGGGTATTCTTCAACGACTTCATATTCCTCATCGATGGTTTCCAATCTATCCATTAACATTTGATGTCTTAATTTGGCATCTTCAGCCAATTCCTTGGCAGCTTCTTCAGTGACCTTGACTGTTGACTCGCCGTCTTTGGAAGGCTCAGTTGATTTAACTTCTTGCTTAGGTTCAACAGGTTTAGAATCTTTTACAATTTCGGATTTGGAAGGAGTTTCATCTTTTAATACAAATGGATTGGTTGAAAATGGTTTAGAAATCAAAACAGATCTGGAGCTCACTAAAACAAAATATGATTAATGGCTATATTATATGAATGTTTATCAGATGCGAAGAACCTTGTCTTAAAGTGAATCGACCCAACTTTAATAAGTTAGACATTATTTATAAATTATTTTTGAATTATTATGATATGTTAGCTCATTCATTATTATATCAAATACCAAAAAGAATATATAATATAATATTATACCTTCAAATTATGGGATCCATATATCAATCAATTAGAACTTTTATTCTCTTATATAATCGATTGTTTCTACATGATATTTTGATGAATGTATTATATTAATATTATTTGAATATTATATTTTATTATTTCTGTCTTAATTAATTCAAATCTTATATTAACAAATCATTATTTATCAATAATATAGATATATAATGCTATTATTTTAATTTTCACTTGAATTTATGTTTGATCAATATGAGTAACAATTTTGAAATTTTATCAATCAATTTGATCACAAAGATATACAAATTTATGTATAATTTTAAATTTTTACCTCAAATATTTTTATTAGTAGAATATTTGTAATGTATATTGTTGTTAAATAATATCGCCTGCAAATCAACTCATTTGTATACAATTTTATTTAAACCTTAACATCTTGAATACATAAATAATTTTTATTAGCGGTCAATTTGTTTGGTTTTCATTCTTCTGAAATCCAAGCTTTATCAGTTGAATTATTTGCATAGTGAACTTTATAAATATATTTTTATAATTTTATTAAGATTATTTTATTTATTAGCTTATTTTATCATATATTTTTTATGAAGTTACTTGAATCAAGTAATTATATTAATTATTATATAAATATTTTAATATAATATATATTTATTATAGAACCATTTATAAATTTAATTTTCAAATTATTAAAATTCAAAAATTAATATTAATTAGGAAAAAAATAATAAATTTTTAATTTTTGATTTTTCAAATTTTTTATTGGTTTTATAAAAGAAGTTATATATATAATATATACAAGAATTAATTTTTTAAATTATATATATATATATTAGCTTGCAAAGATGAGTCATAAAATTATAATTATATATATTTTTAATAACCTAATTAATTTTTAATTAAATTAGTTTATATTTTATTATATATTTAAGGTATATTATTTATCTAAAATAGAATATATTTTATGGTATTTTATAAATTCTTAGTTAATATATCAAAACTAAATATTTATTTAAGATAAGTTATAAATTTATAAATTTTAGTTATAATAAGCAAATTAAAACTTAATATATCTATCTTTTATATTTTTAACTTTTTTAAGTTTATAAGATATAAAGTCAATCAACTTCCTATATTATAAAAGTTTAATTTGGATTTAAGATTTTTAATTATATTTTTTAAGTTAATTTAAATTTTTTACTAATAGAAAAATATTAATTATTTTTTTAATAATTCAAAAAATATTTAATTTTAAAATCAAAATATTAAAGTAATTATTTTATGACTATTATTTTATTATTTTTAAATTATTTGGTAATATAAATAACTAAATGGTAAAAAGTATTA
>JNEM01010358.1:0-11336 GCA_000697335.1 Conidiobolus incongruus B7586 | reverse complement strand
AGACCGAGAATCTTATGAATCCAATCGTTCAACATCCCCTTGTGAAATCTATTGGAATGGCCCCAATGAAGGCTTATGGTAAGCACCCATGTCCTGGTAGGATGGTGGTCCCATACACCGCTCCTCGTATGGTCAAAACTATTGATTTAGTTCCTAAGAAGATTTATGAAATGCGTCCATGTCCTAGCAGAATGATGATCCCATATACCATTCCCCATCATATGATGAATTTGGGTAACTTTGAGGCTACAATGATGCCAATGGGAGTGCGAAGTGGAATGATGATGCCTGAAATGGTCGTTGGACGTCCTTATTTGGGAGCATCTATGGTTGCGTCACCTGCCATGAACTTCAGAGTTGGTAGTGTGGCTAATGTTGGACAAAAAGGAAACTTCTAAAGGATTCATTCCAATATTCCTTTTGTTATTGTTCCACTTGTTAATTAGCTAATAAATTTTGGAATATTGTTTATCAAATTAATTATTTATAAAATAAGTTATAAATATCATTTAATCTATATTATGAAATACCAAATGTTAGATATATAATCAATATGAGTATTAATTATATTTTAATTCCTTGATTTTAGTAATTGATCCAATTTGTAACAATCTATGATTTTACTTAAATCTCTTTTAATTTCAAAATTTATAAATATATATCAATATTAATTTATTATATTTGATACATTTCAATTATACAATAAATATTTTCAAAACAATATAATTGATATTAATATTAGAAATTTTGGATTTTCTGATTTTTTTATAGTCTTAATATTTTTGATATCTCATATATTTCAAATTACATAAAGGAAATTATTGAATTTTTCCTTTTATATTCAAATACATCCACTGTCAAACACCAAAATATCAAATTTATGTAATAACATTATATTGAAATTTTATAATGCTTGACTTTATAATGACACAAATAATTAATGATATATTGTAATTCAAAAAAATATAATATAAGGACAGAATTTTAAAAAATTAATATTGAAATATTAATTCTGTATTTTTAGAATAATAAACCAAACTATCAAGGAAATGTTACATAAATTTTGATATTGATATGTTTCAATACAAAATTTACGATTAAGATATATTTTAAAATAATTCAAAGTTTATAAACCAATCTTTTGACTAATACTAGTTTACTTGTTAGCTTCAAAATTTGACTTATGAGATACAATATTAATATTTTGAATATCTTTAGTAATATATCTGAATGAGAGAATATAACCAAGATCACTGTACTAGGAGATGAGATTTGAATCATTATAACGGGCGTTGGTCCATGAAAATTGAATTAATTTCAAAATAGCATAGTTATTGAGAAGGCGAGATAAGGCTGATAGCTAATTAATAAGTGGAGAATTGGCTAAAATATTATCAAAGTTCTAATGTATTAAGAATCTATCTTTATTTAAAATTAAACTTGTCCAAAGTTAAGCCATAACGATCCCCTTTGTCTAAGTCCTATGTAGTGTCTAGATATCCCAAAATGGTAAGCCTTAGCACTAGTCTTAGAGGACTGATTTGATTGATTATTATATAGCGAAGGATTATGTTTCTAGTAGCCTTGATGTTTTTATCTAATTCTAAATGATATTAAGAATACTTGAAAGTCTTGCTTTATCCAATATATATATATATATATATATATATATATATATATAATGATATCCAAAATTACTATTTTTTGCTTGTATGATGTTTATTTCAAAAAATTACCTTATGCAGAAGTTATTTTTTGTTTTTTTATATAAGCTTTGATTAAAACTTTGATGTCATTTATTTAATATAATACTTTTGCATTTACTCACAATATATTTATTATTTTTTATGATCTTGTAAATCCTATATCTAAATAACTAAATATCTGTATTGTATTCTAAAGGAATATATTATCTAAATAAGTAATTTCAAGGACACGTAACTTTAAGAATAAGTAACTTGGTTTATTCTTTGATTTCTTATTTTAGACTCTCTCATTATTCAATATAATACAAGGTGTATATATCATAAATTATAATATATTACAAATATAAGGCACTGTAAAACTAAGGTTAATTTGTAATTAAATTTTAATTTCATAATTGATAATTCATTCAGGTTGATTTATAGCTCTAATTATTAAATTAATTTCTTATAATATCTTTAATTATTTATTTAAGAGGTTTTTTTAATTTTTTTAAAACTCTTAAATTACTTATATATAATACTATATTTATATTGACCTTTTATTAATTAATCATTTTATAATTAAATTAATATTAATTTAATTATTTAGTATTCTCAACCAAATAATTAATTATTATCTTTTTATTATTTTTAATATTTTATAGATTTTCCTTAATTATTATTAATTATTATTATTACCTAAGGCTTTAAAATACTTTTATCAATACTAAACAATATATTGATACTATTCTTTATATATACTATTATATTTTTGCTAATTCTGATATTTAAATTTCAAATAAACTCAGTGATATATAAATTTCATTATATCATTAATCTAAGCCTTCCTATGTGTAATATCAAATCTATCATTAATTTTACAATAATCATATATATAAAGCTTATTTTTATATTTTATTGTTTTAAATTTTTTCCTTTTTTAACTATATAATAAAATAACATATTTCCCTTTAAAAATATTAATTTTAACTTTTTTTTATAATAAAAAATATATCTTTTATTTTTATTTTTTAAAAAATAATCTGTTATAAAAGCTTGTAAATTAAAATCAAGGGTTAAAATTCCTTTTTAAAATATATCATATATTAAAGCTTATTTATAATTTTAGAAAATAATAAAAATCTAAGAAAATTTTGATTTTGCAAAAAAAGTTAAAATTAATTATTTCTTATTATACTTTAGCTAACTGAATTAAATTTTGTTTTAAATATAAAAGGTAAAATATATATATATAATTATCTTTCAATATTTAGAGAATTTAATATTATATTTAGTTTATTTAATTTACATCTGAGTTATAATTTTTTGTATAAAATATAAAAAATATATATTAATAAATATTATTTATTTCTTTGATAATATATTATAAAATTAATTTCAGATTTATAAGTATTTATTATTAAAATATATCATTTTTAAAAGTGTGGTTTTTAACATTTTTAAACAGAGAATATACATTTTTAAGCATAATGAAACTTATTCCTAATTTATTCATTTTATACTGATATTGATGTTTTTTTGTTAATTATAATTAATTTCTTATTTTCAAGTTATATTTAGTTTGTTTGTTTTTTTAATTTTAATATCATAAATAATTTAGTTTTTAAGATATCTGACTTGACTTTATTTTTGATATTTAAACTTTTGTATAATATTAATTAGGTTAGATATGGTTAAATATGGTTAAATCTTTGATTAAAGAGTTGTTTGATATTAGACTCTAACTAGAGTCTGAATTTAGCTGGAGTACATGTATTTCCTAGTTTTTCCGCTTTATCCCATTACCCAAGATTGTTTATTAAAATTTCTTCTTGTTTTTGTGTTTTGAAGTCAAAAACACAGTCAGAATTTTGACGTTTTATTAAGGTTAATTAAAATAATTGAATATTTCTTTGTTTGAAAGCTGCTGTTTTAGAATAATATTCAACTATCTGCATTGCAAACGAAAGTTTATCTAGGCCTTGATTAAATATTGATAATTGTGTTCAGAACTAGTGGAAATTCCGGGAACAGTGATCAATTCTGTAGGATCAAAGTTTTAAGGTAATCATAAGGGTTCAAAATTTTATTTCTCTCCAATTGAAATTGGGTATAGTTAATGTAAGTGTCAGAAAAATACGATTTTTTAATTGGCTTTCCAGTTATTTCTACGTTAGTAAATATTGGTAAAAGCTTAAAGTTAACTGAAATAAAATGGTGATTGCAATTTTAATTGTACTTACTATTAAGAGATTATCGACTATTGACAAAGTCAACAAATTTAGCGATTTATATATTACGTTTTGGACGAAGTTATAAATATATATATGTTAAATCAGACCCAGATATATGATTTTACATTCATTTGATTTTTTTATTAAAAACCGCAAAATAAATTTATTGATTGGTGCAAGAAGAGCAAAAATAAGCATCAATAACAGCTTTATGATTCTATCTCAATGGCGAGAGATATATGTAATTATGTTTTCTACAACCTCGGGGGCCAAGAGGACCAATTGGGTCGCAATGGCTAGACGGTTGAGTTCGTTATAGGCAACCAATTTAAATCCAACAAATTAGATCAAGTGTTGTGGTGTAAAGTTATACAAAGATGAATAATATAAATAAAAAAGATTGAAGTAAAAGCGGGTTTTATTAACTTAGGAAGTATGCTGAATGAAACAAATTATAACGGAGCAGGGAGATAGACTTAGTGACACACCGAAATAGAGTTGTACTCTTAAAAGTTTCGGAAGTAGGATTAGAAGATAATTGGCAGTAAAAGTGTAGTTTTGATTAGAGAAACCAAAAATCTGGCTTCTATTTCACAGGTCACCATTGCATTTAAAGTGTATTTAGAAGCCTTTGGGAGCATAATTGACTAATGGCATATTTTTGCAATGGCTCTCAGGGCTGGTTCTTTGTTCTGGTTTACTCGAAGAAGCAGGATGCAAGAATTGCTAATTTTTACTTTTTATTATGAATTTCAATTGAAATTTAATCAAAAGTTTATTTGCTTCACAAAATTGATTAAATCTAATAACTATTTATTTAATCGAAAATTCAAATATATTAATGATTTGTAATATTTTGCAGATTTTCATCAATTATATTTACATAATCATATAATGGACTTAAAAGTGAATTTTTATAATAGTTACATTGATTCTATTCTATATTAGTCATTAAAGTAACTTTTTCCAAAATCCCAAACATTATATATTTTTATTTTGATGATATAGTTGAAAGATTTCTGAAAATATTATTCCCAAATCTAAATTTGGAAATATTTTAAATAAAAATCTACTGACTGACATAAATATCATATTAATATTTATTGAATAGATTATTAGATAAATCAATTCTATTAGTTTTGGATTAATTTATGCATTAACTATATAAATTCAACATTTTTTTCTTCATTAAATGATTGAATATAATCATCATTCTGGTATAGGCAATTAGATATAATATTCTGAGTTAAAGAGAAAAGTATTAATATTAATTATTGAATTTTTATTACTGTGTATTTACGATAACTCATTAATATATAACAAAAAATATTTCATTTTTGTTGATATTAAAACAGATTAAAATATAGTGAATACTGTGCATTTTTAAAAAAAATTAGTTTTTTAAGTTGAACCATGTAAAAATTGGTATATTAATTGAATCAGTATGAAAAATAATTATCTTTTTCTTAATAATAATTTTAGTATAAATATTTTAACACAAATTGTCAAATAAACTATTTTGGAAATAACAGATTATTTAAAAAAGTAAAAGTGTGATAATAGTGTTAGAAAATCCCGCATACTACAAAAGTGCTTAGGGATAAAGCATATCATTTTTATTTGCATTTTGAATGTGTGGTCACTTAGATAGTAACCCGCTTGACCAACTTCATCTCGTCATCTATTACCGTAGGGAGAAAACTCCCCGGAATACCTTTCGCACCACTTCAAAGTTTCATTTTTTGAAGACCTAATACACTTTTTCACACTACTTACGACCAACGAATGATTCATAAAAGAACCACTCTCGGAATGCATTTTCATCATCACCTCCGGTCTTCTGTGAAGCCTATTAATGCCTTATCAAACCCCAATAAAGCACCTTAACTCAAACTACTAAACCAACCATGAGCAAACTGCTATCTCACCTATTAATATTGTCCTACTCACAATCGGTAGAACTATAAATGGAATGTGATAGTAAAATATAATTTAGAGGAGGTAAATCATCATAAAGTTTCGAGACTTTTAGGATAGTTGTATAGAATGAACAATTTATAATCCATACTAATAATTTTTATATTAATATTTCTAAGTGTGTATACAACTATGCACTATTATTATGATATTTTATAATATTGGAGCGATACCATCATAATATAAATATTATTTCATGTATTAAGTACTTTCAACTCAC
This sequence comes from Conidiobolus incongruus B7586, assembly GCA_000697335.1. Classification (NCBI taxonomy): domain Eukaryota; kingdom Fungi; phylum Entomophthoromycota; class Entomophthoromycetes; order Entomophthorales; family Conidiobolaceae; genus Conidiobolus; species Conidiobolus incongruus. The sequence continues at coordinate 5,220 of JNEM01010358.1, read as the reverse complement.
TCATTCGTTCATATATCCAAATAAATAGCCATGGGATGAAAATATAAAATAGCATTGCATTATAATATATCAACATTGGAAAATGTTCTATAAAAACATATAGTCAATAAAGATATAGTAATTTATTATTTGATCCGAAAAAGAATAAAATGAGAAAATAGATTAAATAAAAAATAGAATTAATATTATTAAAGAAAATAAAAAGTGAATATATATTCATGAAATTTTATTTGATCAATAGAAATTATAACAAATTCTTTTAACAGTAGGTTTAGAAAACCATTGAACTAATTTTTTTAAAATCAGGATAATTGAGTGGAATAGTTTTCTCTTAGACTGGGAGAGATCCTGAGTTCAATACCGAAATGTATGAGACTGAAATAGTCTTACTCTAACTATGTTTTCTAACAAAAACCCTTATATATATTTCATTTTCAAAGTAATTACTCTATTTTAATCCATATATTATATTTTGTATATCAATCCCATTTTAATTGAAATTTATTATAGTATTCAATATAAAGAAACATTTGTGAATTTTGCATTATAATTTATTACCCTAATTTAAATTTTATATCATCATTGCCCTAAAAAAGTATTTTAGGAAAAATTAAGTTGCTATAATGTAGGTATGAATAAAATTGAATTAATATAAATTTCTAAAATATATATTCTTGATAATTTAATTCTCATAATAATAAATGAATTTTAATGAAATGATTTAAAAAAGCCAAAGCTATTTCGATCAGTAATTATATTATCATAAATTCATATATTTATAATTATTAATTTACTCGTTATATGTTAAGGCAAAGTATTAGAATTATATTATTTCATTTATCAATACAAAAAAACTTCATTCCATTTGATAAAAACCTATATTATAATAAAACCTACAAGCTTAGTTAGCTCAACGAGAAAATAATCACTTTGAATCTTCTCAGATCCCAGAGTTTGAACTCCGAATTGAGCTTATCTTTTATTTTTCATTTACTTGTAGAATATTTTGTCTTGATATTTCTAGCTAAATAATAGATTTTTCAAAATAGTTGATCATTATTTCATTCTTATATGTATTTTGAATTATTCATAAATTATTTTTTCATTAACTTATATTAAATTAATAATTTGTTGACTTCATGAATGTTATGTATTAATAACTTTAGATGAAAAAAAATATTATGACAGTCATAAATGTGGGAGGAAACAAACTTTTAGAACTTAAACAGGGAATCGCCAGTGGTAAACGAGAGTTTACAACAAAGTTACAAGAAATTAATGGGTTTTACTGAAAAAGATGAAATTGTCTTACCTTATATCAGGTACTTTGAATAAAGTACATGCATCACACTAGTTATGATTCAATGCTATTTGTGAGTGCTACGAGAAAACTAAAAAATGGTAACTTTTGGAATGAAGATAATTAGGTGGTGTTTATTAGTTTGCTCACAAAAATCTTATATTAAATGCTATTGTTGATCTATGGATAAAAGCGACTCTCTCAGAAAGTGACAGAATTAATCAGTTTATGAAAGGGTGACTCCCAAAGTGACTTCTTGATTCAGTGTAGTAATCATAGTTTCTCGAGTGATTCACAAGTTTATTCCCCATCAATTACATTGTAAATATATCATTCATGTGTAATGTATTTGTTCCAATCAATAGATCAATTTGGTTGATAATGATGAATAAAACCATATTATCAACTTGAGTATTATTTTATTCACTAGAAAATGATATTGTAATTAATTTATTAATATAATATTTTGATTATACTTGTACAATAATCAATTATGATACATTTTCATTTTAAATATTACTCAGTTATAAAATATCTAGTATTTAAAAAATGGTAAGTTGAATGAAATTTGAATATTTGAGGAAAAATCAAAATATTATTTCAAAGTAAAATTTTTAAATAATTTTAAAAGTTCTGAATTAATATATACCATTAAAATAATTGTTATTTAGAATTTGAATATTTTATTGGTTTATCATTAGAAATAAATTATTGAATTGATAAAAAGAATTGTGTTATTGATTGAAAAAATCCTTAGGATTCAATTTATGTTAGTTCCTAAAATATCATTTATTATAAGAATATATTTTTATATTAATATATAAGACAAGAATTTTGTATTCGCTAATTTATTATGTCATATTTCAAATTTTGTACACAGAATTTTATATTTGATTAATATAACATAAAATATATAAATAATTCCGTTCCGAAATTATCCGCTTTATTTTATTAAAGTTCCTAATTATATCCAAAATATTGATCCAATTTGTTTAATTAATGGTTTTAGCATTGAATTTTTGTTTTGATTGTAATTAAATATTATTGATTAATCAATATCGGAAAAGGAATTTGAAAAAAAGTTTGACTTTTAAGGATTTTTATTAGATTTGAACCAGATTCAGATTTTAAGATGAAAAATTGAATACAAAATGGTATAAAATTACTAAATTTATAATTCGGTGTTACGTCATTCCCGAAGTAGATATATAAACATCTGTCAAATCATTTATTGATTATTAAGTAGTAAATTTTGATTTGAAATAAATATCCAAAATATTAAAAATGGTCCAGTTGTATGAAATGTCAGTTGATATGAAATACAGTATCAGCGCATATGTCATCATGGCTAAAATGAGCTTAAAACATAAGGTAAATGGGATACCCTACTCACAAGTGATGTATTTAATATTATAATAGGGTATTAATTTTGAGACTATTTCATTGGAGCCTTCTACAATTGCTCCAACTATTACAAAAATCACGTAAATACTTATAGACATATACTATTAAGTCAATAATTGAATTTGTAGTGATGGAAAATGGAGCAAAGTACCCACTGTAGTTTTTGATAATAATGACATTGTATTCGACAGCGACAAAATTGTAGATTATTTAGATGAAAAATATCCTCATAATAAGTTGAGGGTAGAGAATCCCAATCTTGATGTACTTTTGAACGAGTTTATTGTACAAGGAGTGCCAGCTATGCGCCTGATTTCTATTCCATTTTTTGACAGTATAAGTGAAGAACAGAAAGTCTGGTTTAAACCATATTTTGAAAACAAATTGGGATGCGTACTGGAGGATTTTATGAGTGATGATCCTCAGTTGATTGTTGATTACAAGAGATCATTAGATCAATTGGAGGATCGACTTAGAAATCAGCAATTTTTCCAAGGAGACGAGCCAGGGTATTATGACTATAGATTTTTCTCTTTCATGCAGGTGTCTAGATGTATGAGTGAGAAAATATTTAATAGGTTGCTTGATCAGAAAGATCATCCAAAGCTATATCATTGGTTCAATCAATTGTTAGATCTTAATGGAGGGTTTGCCAGATCTTTTAAAGTGAATCCTAATTAAACTTCACAATATTCATTGATTAATATTGAAAGTTTATGAATTAATAAGATTAATGCTATGTAATTGAATCTATGATTGATTAAATAATATTAAATATTTCCAATGATATCCCAAAATTTAAATATTTATATCATTTTTAAAAATAAATTATATTATTTACATTTTCATGAAAGTTTTAAAAATAATAATAACTAGGGCTTTCATCTAATTTATTAATTCAATATTTAACCATTTGGTGAAACAATTTGAATTTAATAATTCCAACGAAAGCTGAACTGTGATTCTACCAATTGCTTGTAGAACGTTGATAATGTGGAAAAAATCGGCTTGCTCGTAGCTGGTTTGGTAGTTTGAGTTAAGGAGTTTTATTAGTATTTGTTAAGAGTTAAATGGACTTCAAAGAAGGCTGGAGGTAATGTTGAAAATGTATTCCGGGGTTATTTCTCCATAAGGTGATAAATAGCGAGATCAAGTTGGTCAGGTGGGTTACTACCTAAGTATCACAAAACTATAGTATTGTCACATAATAGAATGCTGAAAGTGTATATTCTTGAATATATAATTAAAATGAATTTGAAAGAACTTGATGATTATTTTTATCAAAAAATTAACTCTAATAACATTATATTAAATCAAAGAAAAACGCTTTTGGGAATATCCAATTAGATTTGAAAATAATATATATTGAGGATTAAGTACCATATCTGAAAAAATATACAATAATTATTCGAACATATTGATATTTGAAATTATTTTAAATTTAGAAATTAAATATTATCAGAGATATATTACTTGAAGCATATATTCAAAATTTAACAATTTTTATTAGGGCTCAGACAATTGATTTTAGATAAAAAATAATAGTCGGAATGCTAGATAAAATATTTTTAATACTAAGTTTATCGATTTATTTTAAAATTTTTACTTAAATTCAATCAAATATAATAAAGTATTAGAAAATCAAATTATAAATAACCTTTATAGATTATTTGTAAAATCAAAAATGACATTTATGGATACTAATAGTTTAACTTTTATTATTGCATACCATGAGTGATAATCTAAAAAATCCAAAAAAAAATCCAATCCTATATTATAAAATTGGTCCCCTTCAAAACAAACTATATTTTGATTAGAATCACTCATTTATAACAAGTCTTTTAGGATGAGATTTCTATATACCCAATATAGCTCTAACATTTTGAAAATTGAATAAGAACTATAATATAAATATTATATTTTAGTTTTTTAATAAATTATTTAAAAATGAACCTTTCAGAAAGATATTTTGTATTTATGTTTAAAGATTAATTGAACTATGGTTTATAAAGATTTCTTTACAATATTAAAGTGTAGAATTATTTATAACCACTGTATAAAATCATATAAATATTAGATATTAAATAAAATTTTATGTAGATTTTAATGTTATTACTTTGTAATTTAAATAATGGGAATTTTTTGTGATTGAAAAAAAATAGACATTTTAATATATAAAAAATAAAAATAAATATATAATATAAAATTATTAATTTCTTTTATTTCTAATAACTTTTTGCTATACTTTTAGCAAAGATCTAATATTTAAAAAAAAATTCTTTTTATTAAAGACTAAAATTTAATATTTTACAAACCAATTAAATTTTCTTGTAGAATTTTTTTTCTTATAAATTAGTTTTTCAATTACCTAAAACAATTATAATCACATAGGTTATAATCTAAAGAATATATTAGATGTGGTAGTTTTTTCTAGTTATTTTTAATTAGAAAGTTTTTTATAACTTTAAATTTATATATTTTATAATTATCATGTAAAATAATAGGTTTTCTTAAAT
>JNEM01010357.1:0-27382 GCA_000697335.1 Conidiobolus incongruus B7586 | reverse complement strand
AATATATATTATAATGTCATTAAAAAAAGATACCCTTATATTATTTTAATAAAAATAGTAATTTAATAACTAAATAAATTTAAACTTTAATCTTCAAGAGTTTATTACTTTTTAAGAAATTTATATTAAATAATTTTAATAAAAAAAATTTTAATTTAAAAAATTTAAATATAATATTATTTTGTAATTTAAATAATGGGAATTTTTTGTGATTGAAAAAAAAACATTTTAATATATAAAAAGTCAAAATAAATATATAATATAAAATTAATAATTTCTTTTATTCCTAATAACTTTTTTCTATATTTTTAATAATGATCTAACATCTAAAAAATAATTCTTTTTATTACTGACTAAAATTTAATATTTAATAAACTAATTAAATTTTTTTGTAGAAATTTTCTTTTTTATAAACTAGTTTATTAATTACATAAAACAATTATAATTATATAAGTTATAATCTAAAAAATATATTAGATATAGTTTTTTTCTAGTTATTTTTAATTAGAAAGTTTTTATAACTTTAAATTTATATATTTTATAATTATCATGTAAAATAATAGGTTTTCTTAAATTATATTAAAAATACCAATTAAATATAATGTTATTTAAAAAAGAAATTTAAAGTTTATTATTAATTGATTTTCTTTTAAAAACTAAATAAAAATAATATATGCTATTATAATTTATTATAACAATCAATATTTGTTTATTAACAAAGTATTTATTTAAAGGAATTTGTAAAAGGGGTTAATTTAACTTAATACTTTAATTTATATTTTAATAAAAGATTATATAAAAAAATTTAAAATTTATTAATTATAATAATTCACTATAAAAACTTTAGTTTCTAATTATACCTTAATAAGTTTTATTTAATAATAGCTACTTTAGTTTTTTTTAAGCTTTAGTTAAATTATAAGGTATTTATTTTATATTTTTATTAATTAATTTTAATTTAAACTTTAATATATATAAAATACTTGTGTAACTAATATTAAAGTATTTTGATAACTCTTTAACTAAAATAAAAAGGTATTTTCTAATATAATTTTTCACTTTATTAATAATTAAAAAAGTAATAGTTAAAATTAATCTTTTAAATTTTAATAGGTTTTAAATAGTTTTTCTCTTAACCTTAAAGTAATTTACCTAGTGATAAATTGTTAATTTAAATAATATTTTATTATTAAAAGTTACTTATAAATTTTAAATGATTATAAAAGGTTTGTGGTTAAATTTTACTAATACTAAAATAAAAAACTTTTGATAGTTACTATTTAGTTTAAGTATAATTAAATTAAACAACCAATTTTAAAAAATTAATTTTTTAATCAAAAAAATTATTATATATATATATAATTCAAAACTATTTATTTTCTTATTTATTTTATATATATATTTTTATTTGAAACTAATAATATGTTTGAAAAATCAGAAATTAAAAAATTTCCTATTTTTTTGATTCTATAGTAATAATTATTTGAAATTAATAGTTTTCATTTAAAATTTAATCTTATATTATATTAACATTTTATTAATGATCTTCTAAATATCAAATAATTATTGTATCATTACCAAATTCATTTGCTATTATATATTTTTTATGAATTATAAATGTAATATATTTAAATATTCATTTTATAATTAATATATGAATCAATTTGATGAATAAAGAGTAGAAAAATCTAGGAAATTGATACTTGCAAATTTATAAAAAAAATACTGAAGATTTACATTTTGAGAATAAAAAATTAAAACTTAAATGCTATTGGATCCAGAATCAGAATATTTGGAGAAAAAAATGTTCCAATAAAATTAACACATAAGTTTAGAAAATTTGATATAAAGCATTATTAAAATTGGATATTGTCATAGATCAAAATTGATAAATTAAAGTGTTCAAAATGGCTCAATTATATGATATGGTTTTTGATATGCAATACAGTGAGAGTCCTTTTGCCATTATAGCCAAAATTTGCTTGAGCTATAGGGTAAAGTAACTTGCAAAATTTTAATTAGAGATTGACTAATTGATGTGTTATGGAACTATTTCGACTCCATTCCTTTGGCCCCATCTAAAGTTCGATTCGCAATTATTAAAATTTGACGAAGATCATATATGCCTAAACATAATGCAATTTTTAATAAAAATTTAAGTGATAGTAAATGAAACCAGACATCTACTGTAGTTTTTGATAATGATGAAATGGTATTTGATAAAGAATTGATTTTTGACTATTTGAATGAAAAATGTCCTGAAAATAAGTTGAGAGTTCAACCTTAATTTTGGTGCTATTTTATACAGATATATTATCATTAACATTTCAGCTATGCACTACATTTGCTAACCTCAATACAAATATTTGAATGAAGAGCAGGATGTCTGGTTTTAAACTTCCTTTGAGTGTAGGTCAGGGTATTCAATAGAGCGATTCATTAGCAACAATTCATAACGCATAGTTGGTTTTAAAAACAATGTGAATTAATTAGGAGACCCTTGGAAATCAGTTGTTCTTCCAAGGAGATCAATCAGGATATTAAGACTATAGGTTTTCGCCTAGATGCAAGCATTTAGATGTATATGGGTCAAAACTTAACCAACTCCTTCAAGACAAGTACTATTCAAAATTATATTGTGAACTAAATGGAGGATTGGAACTTCACGATGGCTTTGCTAGATATTTTTCTGATAATCCCAATTATTTTTAATATCGATTTTTTATTATTACATCAATAAAACTAATTTTTATTAAATCTTATCAATATATATATATATATTTAATCAATCGATTTTAGTAAATGATAAAATAATAACCAAATTTTACATTCTTCAATCATATATCAAATCAAAAATAAAATTTTAGAAATAGTGTTATAGATATTTTAAAAAAGAGTAAATAAGATTCTCAGGTTATAACTATTATTCATTCAAGTAAATACTAAAATGAAAAAGATCAAATTCTATACTGTAATTTGAATCATATTATTATACCTTTTGTCAAACTATTTTCTTTTTTCAATAACTTGGAATTATTTTTGTTATTCATATCAACATTTTATAATAGTAACTTCCAATTTATATATTCATAATTTATTTTTTGTGATTAATTTGAAACCACAATAACAATTTAAACTATTATTACAATAAAACCTATTTTTATTGTATATACTACGGGTCTGCTGTAAAGTAGCCCTGCTATAAGGATTAAAATAGATCCAGTAAAGTGGGCTAAGAGTTGCTAACGAGATACTTAAAGGGTTTTATTAAAATATCAAGATGTAGGGCTGGGCCTTGATCGAGATGATCCCAGAGCAAATATGCGCTCAGTGACGATTTTATAGTGCTATCAATCCTTGGCAAATGTGTTGAAACACCATTTGTAGCTGTTGTCCGGTATTTCGCATTGTACCAGGATTGTGTAACGTATATGTATGTGGATCATGTTCTGAATAAGGACGAATGATTAAAGTTGAATGGTGAGCTGACCTCCCGATCCGCGACAATATTAAACAAGGTTTACAGGGTTGGATAGTTGAGAATTGTGGTAACTTGAGTAATTAATGAAAGTATAAATAATAATAGAGAAGAGAGTAGAGGAAAAAAGAGTGTAGAGAATATGAAAAAAATAATTTATGATATATATAATAACAAAGATAGAATGAAAATAAAAGTACCAGTAGTGACAATCATTTTGTGTTTTATACCAATATTATCGTTAATAAAATAGCTTCTTTGGCGCAGTTGGTAGCGCGTGAGTCTCATAATCTCGAGGTCGTCGGTTCGAGCCCGACAGGGAGCATGCTTTTATATTTTCAATTTATTATCAAGAATATTTTATTATTCTACAATTCTTCAACATTAATTTTTTTCTTTACTAAGTTTTGAATTATACATTTTTCTATATTTTTATTTAAATAACTCTTATTTTCAATTTTATCTTTAAGCCTCGTATAAATATTGATTTAATATTAATTATTAATTAAAATTAGAATATAAGCTTTAACCATATCAATATACTCGAATATTATAAAATTAAAAAATTGAATTAATTAATAATGAAAATAATACAAGTTAATATACTATTAATTTAACATAATTGGTTTGAACTTGAATAATTATAATCTCAAATCATATATAACTACTCAAAATTAATATCAAAAGGAAATATATATAATGATATAATTAGAAAGATGCAAAATGAAATACAGTAATTCGTTGATATTTGACTTTGAGAATCTCAACAAAATCGGTTTCAAATCACTTGTATCTGAAAACTTAACATGATATAATTTTTGTATTTTAAATTTAATCCAATAATATAATAATTATTATATAATATTATATATAATAGTATTCATATTTTTATCAATACTTGCAATGACATTATTTGAAAATTCAATAGAATATTGTATATTAATTAAATATATTATTTGGCAACAAAAAATATAATTAATATAAAATAAAAAAGCAAGGTGAACAATTTAAATCATAATATTTGGAATTAAAATTTTAAGGTTAAAAATATTGAATAACTAGATACTACACATGAGATCAGCATGATACAATTCAATTGCTTTACTATTGATTTCAAGGAAAAAATTTAATAAATGTAGTTTATAATTGTAACATTACGTGGATAATCTCTACTTACAATTCAAATTCTATGAGCCACTATTTCAATTATTTAAGAGAATGAATATTTCATAATTTGAAAAATTGATAAACTTACTTTATAAGTAAAATAATAGATATATTAATAGAGAATGATTGAATCAGTTTGTTAAATCATTTTTTTCATTAATCATTTTTCAAACTAATATAACCAAAAATTGAAAATACTATATCATTCAATTATTAATTTCAATAATATATAATCAATAAATTAAAAATACAACTATTTTTTTATTACTTTTAAATTTGTATTATTAATATTATTTTCAAATATCAAAATTATTAATTTCAAAATATAATTTATTATTAAATATTTAATTAAAATACTTAAATTGTAATAATTTCTCCTTTTTAATAAATTGATTTTTAATTCTGTTTTGATAATTAATTTATTTACTATATAATCTTTTCAATAGATAACCAAAGATTATACAGATTACTCAGTATAATTTGATTTTAAGATTTTCAATCTAATAGTGAATCAAATTTGTTAAATATACAATGGTTCAAATAGTTCACCAATTTTAAATTTATATTTTAATAAAATTAATAAAGTTAAAGCAAAAATAATATGATTTTAACAATTAATAACAGGATCCCATACTAATGGTAAATACTTAACCCCTTTATGTAAATTTTTAAAATATAAGTTGAAAAGTTATCAAATCTCTTTCCTTGATTCAAATTTTTTAACTTATAAAACAATCTTAATTATAAGGATTTATATTTGGTGAATATAGTGGATGAGGTAATAAAGCCCAGTTCTTTTTAATAAACAAATTATTGATCAATTTTGTTATATGTTTATAGCTATTATAATGTCAAATAAATGATTTATTAATTGAATTTTTTATATTAATTTATAACAATAACTTTTAAAAATCTAAAATATATTATATTATTACCATAAAATTAAAGAAATGGGAAATTTTTTAATTTCTGATTTTTCAAACATATTATTAGTTTCAAATAAAAAAAAAATATATAAAATAAATAAGAAAATAAATAGTTTTGAATTATATATATATATAATAATTTTTTTGATTAAAAAATTAATTTTTTAAAATTAGTTGTTTAATTTAATTATACTTAAACTAAATAGTAACTATCAAAAGTTTTTTATTTTAGTATTAGTAAAATTTAACCACAAACCCTTTAAAATCACTTAAAATTTACAAGTAATTTTTAATAATGATGTATTATCTAAATCAACAATTTATTGCTAGGTAAATTACTTTAAAGTTAAAAGAAAAATTACCTAAAACTTGCTAAAATCTAAAAGATTAATTTTAACTGTTACTTTTCTAATTATTAATAAAGTAAAAAAATATATTGAAAAATACATTTTTATTTTAGTTAAAGAATTAATAAAACATTTTAATATTAGTTACATAAGTATTTTATATATATTAAAGTTTAAATTAAAATTAATTAATAAAAATATAAAATAAGTATCTTATAATTTAACTAAAGCTTAAAAAAAAGTTAGAATAGCTATTATTAAATAAAATTTACTAAGGTATAACTAGAAACCAAGGCTTTTATAATAAATTATTACAATTGATGAATTTTAGATTTTCATATATAATCCTTTACTAAAACATAAATCAAAATATTAAATTAAGTTAAATCAACCCCTTCTACAAATTCCTTTAAATAAATACTTTATTAATAAGTAAATGTTAATTATTGTAATAAATTATAATAGCATATGCTATTCTTATTTAGTTTTTAAAGGAAAATTAATTAATAATAAACTTTATATTTTTTTTAAATAAAATTATTTCTAATTGGTATTCTTAATATAATTTAAGAAAATATATTATTTTACATAATAATTGTAAAATACATAAATCTAAAGTTATAAAAAACTTTTTAATTAAAAATAACTGGAAAAAATTACTATATCTAATATATTCTTTAGATTATAACCTATGTGATTATAATTGTTTTAGGTAATTAAAAAACTAATTTATAAGAAAAAAAATTCTACAAGAAAATTTAATTGGTTTATAAAACATCAAATTTCAGTCTTTAATAAAAAGGACTATTTTTTAAGTGTTAGATCTTTGCCAAAAGTATAGCAAAAAGTTATTAGAAATAAAAGAAATTATTAATTTTATATTATATATTTATTTTTACTTTTTATATATTAAAATGTTTACTTTTTTTCAATCACAAAAAATTCCCATTATTTAAATTACAAAGTAATATTATAATTTGTTTTTCCTAGTAATAATTAATGGGATGTTATATTATTATATCTATACCTAATAATAATATTTGATTTTTTTCAAATAATTTTTTTTGGAATTTATAGTGGTGGTTTTAATTTTTCAACCCAAGCACTCTTTTCATTTCTTAGTAATGGATTATATACTACAATTTACAATTTATCTATTGTAATAATTTTTTAAGTATAGTAGAATAAACACTATAATAAGATAAATTTATATTTGCTATATTTTTTCTTTCATTTATTTAACTTTAGTTAAAGCATAAGGTACCTATACTCTTAATTATTTTAACTAATATCAAATTATATTTTAGTAAAGTAATTAAAGAGTAAATATTAAATTAAAGATTGTGATAGTTTTATTTCTGAGGTATATAGGTGATATTCAAAATATTCCTTAACTTTATTTGAATTTCTTTAGTTAATAATAGATTTATAATAATATAAACCAGGCAAGTTTTCTATGTCAGATTTTTTAACTATGGATTGATTAGACCAGTTTTTATTATTATACTTTAAAAGCCTTTTGCCACTAGTTGCTATTTGGAGCTTTTTGTGTATAATTAATATAAAATGTTTTGCATAATATGATATTTTGATAAATGCTTATTGTTTAACTCAGGTAAAGTTTAAAATTCTATAATTTTCAGTTATTTTGTATTTTATTAAAATTCTCCTAGAAAGTTGTACTTAATATATATATATATATATAATGAATACAATATATTATTATATCACTTAATATCATTCCAAATAATATTAAAACTAGAATGAAATAATCACGATTCATAAAATACTATTTGATTTAATTATAAGAAAATGCTTTTTGAACCACTGGATATATCAAAAAAAATAAAATTAGAATCATATTAGAAGATGAATTATAATTATACTTTTATAATTAATCAAAATATTTCAAATTAAATACTTTTTCATATTAAAAAACGCTATAATATTTATTAGCAAATATCAATATCTTGGAAATATATTAATTATTAATTATTATATTATAATAATTACAAATTCGATTCACTAAAGTTTGCTTATTCATTATTATCACTTTTTTGAAATTTGAACCCATTTGGAATATTTCTAGTTTTATACTAAATTTGGAAACTGGCGAATTAATTCTAAGTTATTGCTAAAACAATTGAAGAAACATTAAATAATATAAATAGATACCGTTACAAGATGATTTATTCAAAACATTTACAAGTTGATTTCTACATTTTTAGTAATACAGAACAAACAACGTTTCTCATAGAATTGTATTAGTTTATTAATCAATTGATTTCGACTAATTGATGCTGTATATATTTATTTGATATATTATTATCTTCCAGCTTGTAAAGATTTGTATCAATATAACAGCTTCATAATCAATAGATTTGTACCTAAATCAAACAGCTAAGACAAAATCAATCCTACAAATCTAAAAACAATACATTGTCAACAGAATTTACATCAAACATTATCCAAAATCTTTTTAAAACTCAAATATGACAAAAAATTAAAGAACCATTCCAAAGGTTTCTATCATATTACCAATTTGAGCAGCCTCCTCATATGATTGGTTAAGGATTCTATTTCCATATTTCCAATTCGAATCACTATTGGTTCATTTTCTACCCATAAATTTAAAATGGATAAATCTGTACATTTTCAAGCCAAAAAATTACCAGAGAATATAAGATGCTATATTTATCCTGACAATTCTAAAAACAGAAATTCTCTAGAAGGTATAAAAAATGTTACGTTATTCTAACTTAACTCTATTTTCTTTTTGATTTGTCTATAGTTATTGTCATGAAATTTAGTTCTGTTCAATTAACTTTATTCCTCAGTAGTTTATACAGCGCTCAAAACAGTTGTGAAACTGATCCCACCGCTTCTAGCTGTGCTGATTTCACTATCTCTGACAGTGATGCCAACAAAGCTTTAGATGCTATCTGTAACAAGTCTACTCAGTTGGTAGGTTGCAGTTTACGTAATATGTGCGCTGCCAACACTAAATTAAACGCTACTCTTTGTTCCCCAGTTTCTGTTTTAGCTACCTTATGTACAACCGATTCCAAGGACGACAGCAATTGCAAAGCCTACAACTCCATATGTATGCCTGTAAATGGTAAGACCGCCGTCAAGCAATGTACTACAAACACTCCATTCCCCGGAATGCCAACCACAAAAAATATAACCAATTTTTTGCGCAATGGATGTGACGAAATGCCCGGTATGAATGACTGCAAAGTGGTTGACACTCCTGACTCAAAAGGTCTCTTGCGCATCGATAACTTGAGTGTCTATGGTGCCTTCTGTAAAGATATGCCGGAGATGAGCCAATGTACCGCTTGGAAAAAGATGTGTGCCGAATCCAACAAGTTCGACCCCATCTGTGTCAATCCTAGCTACGATAAAGCCACAGGCAATTCTGCTACTACACCATCCTCCTCCACCCCCAGCAAGTCTTCAGCCTCAACCTTCAAGGTCGGTATCTTCGGCGCTTCCGCTGTGATGATTGCTAGTTTGGTTGCTGTTTCCTTATAATTGGTATAAATTATTCTTATTTTTAATCAATAAATTCATACATTGTAATCATCAATTTAAATATTCAAGAACATTATTTATTAATTTTGTGTTAAATATTTAATTTATCACACCATTAAATATCTCGAATGATTTGGTTGAGACTTTCAATTATGGTTGATTCTTGTATTGTTGCAATCATAATGGTCAACTTTATCTAATACCTTGGCTTTGTTGTTACTAATTCCAACTAGAATTAAATTGATCAAAACAATTTTTTATTATTCCCAATTTTAAAGAATAAATTTCACCAAAATTTAAATATTCAAGACAAATTGACTAACTTCAAACCAAATTTACAATGATGACAACTTAATATCAGTGCACGATTAAGATGATTTTTATTCCTTTAATTGTTTTTTATTTCCATTTGCTCGAAGGTTGCTTGAATTGATTTCAGATTACGATTGTATATTTCCAAGTTCCTGATATTTAAATCCATATTAGTATAATGCGTTATTCTGGTATAGTTGGATTTGCTTTCTTGTTCAGGCATTATTCCAAATTTAATACAATTTTTGTACAATAATTACTTCAAAGCCCAAATAGAATAATAGTAATAATAGTCTGATATTTTTAAATTGATGTATTCCAGATGATAGACAATCAAATTCACTCTCAAATATTTAATAATATTTATATGAGATATAAAATATATATATATATATATTATATTGTATATTCGAACATACTTTACAGTTATTGAACAATGATATTGATATATTAATATCATATTCTATTTTTTACAAAATAGTATTTTGAGGACAAAAATTCTAGGATATAGTTTTGCTTTTATCAATCAGCTTTTAATGCTTTTTTTTAATTTTCAGTACAATTTCAATAGTTTTCAAAATTCAATTTACAAAGAGTATGAAAATATTAAAAAGGTAGACAATCTAATAAGGATGATATTTGCAAATGTTTGAATAGTTTAATATTATTAAATCATATCATTATATATATATTGCAAACTTGATATATACAAATTTGATATTAATTCATAAAAATTATCATTGGATCTTGTTGAAATCGAATTTTTTTTGTTACATCAATTATTATAAAATTATACTAAATTTTTATAACCTTGAAAATTTGAATCCTTATTTAAAATGAGCAACCAACGAACATTGGACAGTGTTTCAATATTTCAATTTTAATTCAATTGATATATTCAATGATTTAAAAAATATTCATTACAGTTATTTTTGAATATTCTATCCATTTTCTGTTTCAGCAATTTCATAACGTTCATGATTAAGTATAAAATATATCTGATTATTTGGAATAGAGTGAATATTTATTAAATTTGACACAACATTGAATCAGAAATTTGTTCAAAATTTGCAACTGATTTTTGATTATTCAAATGATTTTATTTTTCCGTTAAATTGTTGAATTGATTAGTAGTTTGGAATTATATTTACCATTTATAGAAAATCTGAATTAAGTATTAGACTTGGCAAAAATTGCGACTATACTCAGAATTTATTAATACAAATTTATTAATAACTTATATATAATACTAATTATAAAAAAGTGAATATTTTTTCATGTGAATTATAGTAGTAGGGAGAGGTAATTAACAATTAAAAAAATCAAGGAATAGGATGAGAAACAACTCCCTAAGCAAATTTCATTCTTTTGATGTTATCCTAAATAGGATAATTACATGCAAATACTACACCCAAAATCCAGCTACAGTTTTGCACATATCTGACAAAGATTAACTAAATCGTTTGATAAATAATAAAAATTATATAGACATAAATTTATTGAAAGCATGCTTGCAAATACATTATATAAATATTAAGAATTATAAAAAATAAACTCTATATTATAATACATAAAAGAGATTAAGGTAATTTTGTTGCAATCAATTATTACAAGCGATGTAATATATTGCTTTTGATGCAATTGCAATATTTTGTTTTGATTAGAGCATTGTTAAATTTTTTCACCAATCTGATTTAATAAATAGTACATTAAACAAAGCTAAATTCAAAGATGATAGTAATAGAGTTTGTTCTACCATAAACCCAAAACAATTTAAGAAATCTAACCTAATTTACTATATCAAATCATTTATCATTAAAATCATTAAGAAAATATTTTGCTTTTGATGAATTACACAAAGAATAACCTAGTGGAGATTGAATCGCTGGGATAAGTTGGGTCACGTTCATCTCTAGTTGCATTTTCTAAATAATTTTCGTCAGAAACTCCCAGGCTGTGTTGGTGTAATCTAACTCTATTTCCTAATAGATGAGCATAATAAATTGGAGTTACTAATGAAACTGAACGTGTGCATCTGGCATATAAATAGCACAATTGATATGTTAACATTTGTAAATTATCAGCACTAAATCTATTATCATCCTCTAATACATGATAATGAGTTGGCTTTGAAGTGCCTTGGATACCGGAATGAGAAAACAGGAAGAAATCAAATTTATTTGGATGAGTGACATCCTTATCAATAACAGTTCCTGGTAAGCAATTTCCAGATCGATCTTGTTGTTCTCTAGGAGCTAGGAACCTGGAATGGTGCCTCTTTGTAACAACAATGAAAGTAATTTTAATATAACTCTTGAAATTTGTGCAAGCTTCGCGAATGGCTTTGATTTCTAGATTCTTTACAATTTTAAGCTGACTTTCGGATACCCCATCTCTATAAAATATAATTTTTTCGGGTAGCGTTTTGTGTATATTCTTATATTTTAACAGCAACTCCTTCATCATAGTTTTAATGTTAACTATAATGTCTTCCTTAGGTGGTTGTTTGGATGATTTAGAACCCCAAACGCTGATGGTTTCATCAAGTGAACCAACCAGGGAAGCTATTGATGCTCCCTTACCTCCCGGTCCGGGATTACTAATATCAGCTCCACAAATCATAGTTCGTTTAGTATTGATTAAATTCATATTTCTTGGTTCTATATAGGTATTCAAACCACCTAATTTAGAATTAATTTTCAGGCCGATATTAGAAAGGTATTGAGGCTTGGGTGTAACTAAATTTTTTGAAATAATACACTGCGATATTACATCTAACTGGATATCGCATATTCTTTTAATATCAGAGTATATATCAACAGATTTATTTGGTAATATGCATAATAATAATTGAGGTGGCTCTTTAGATGCATCTGTTACTACTTTATATAATTTTCTTAGACTTGATTCTATATTTCCAATTGAGCCATATTCAATGTTTGGCTCTCTAGTTCGAAAATGTATACCTAAGAAGCTGCAAATTTTAATTAATTCTCTGATGAAATTTTGGATTTGATGCTTTGGAATTTCTCTTGGATGTCCTAAACACAACACGCCCCAACTTTTTAATTGAGCAGCATTTATAAACTTTTTATTTCTCATATCCCAAACTCCAGCATTAGGTAAAATTTGAAATTGCCGGTTGTATATATTTGAATACTTGAGTTCGGGAGCAGGTAATATTCTTGCTTCAGTTGATAAAAATTCTCTTTGTATTGATAAATTGAAAGCATTTAGATATTGGTTACTTTCACCATTAAGTTTTCTATTACTTTTTTCAATTTGATTAAATCTTATATGAGGCTTCTTACAAGAGAATTTTAGAATATTTGAATTCTGTTTATCATTTAGTTTTTTCATGAATCTTTGATTTGGAACAATTTTGCAGACTTCTATAGGTAAATGCTGGTCTCGCTTTAGCACAATGCAAGGTAAAAGTGGATATTGCAGCTTTATATTATATCTATCTTTAAAATATTCAACAACATTAGTTTCTTGTTGATTTTCAGATTGAAATTTAGTATCCTGAGCCGAGATTTGTGAAATTGACTTTATTTTGAATTTCATTATTTTGTTATTTATGTGCTCAACTTGAATTTCTAATCCTTTTAAATAATTAGATAACTGATTTATATTTTCCCTAAGGATCCCTCTTTTCAAATCCTCTTGGTGCTTCATACCAAGTATTTTATAAACGAAACTAATTAGTGGACCTTCAGGATAAAACACGCTTGAAGAGGTATCAACATTCAAGAGCAGTTTTTTGAATGCAGGTTTACAAGATTGATAGAATCCTTGATAAATTTTTAGACCATCATATATCTCCTGTGATTCCTCTGAAATAAAATAACGAGATTTGAATACAGAGTATTTTTTCAATGCGCTTTGTTTGAAAACGATATCTAAACACATCAAATAGCTCAATACTTCGTTGCTTGAACCTTTAGATTTGTTAATGAAATCATTTATTGAGTCATTCTTTATTATATTAACTAATTTGAGTGTTATTCTAAATGGCTTCTCAGATAGAATTCTTATTTTATCTGATGACGAAATCTATTTATATAATGATAAGTTCAAATGATAATATTAAATAAATACTTACTACTTCTGTTAGCTCATACTCTATCTTGAGAGGAGTAGAAGTAAATAAATTTTTAGACCCATCAAATACCCAAACAACATCAGATATTTGTTCATTTTTGTTTTGCAATTCATTCATTAAAATTAACAATATTTTAGATGGAGCTATAGGGGAGATGTTAACGTCATAATGAAAAATAGTTTTTGGGATTGATTTAATGTGAAAATAGTTTGCTTTTAAGTTGACTCGTTGACCTTTATTACCATACCCTGGTCGTTGAACTAATTCTGTTAAATTGCTCATTTATGAAATAGTATGCTCAAGTTAGAAAATACTGATATTTATAAAGTTTGTGCATTTAATAAATGCAAATTTTTCATTTTATTTATATATTATCACTGATTTTAAGTCTATCAATTTTGAAATTATATTTAAATAATATCTATAATCCACTAATATTAAGTTAGACCAACATCTAAACTCTTATTTTTAAATCGGATAATATATTACGTAGTACAGATTATTTCATATATATATATTCCTATCAATTATTGTCAGTGTGTGAGAAATTATATCAATTCGTCAAACCCTCATAATCTTCTTTATTATAAAATCATTTTGTATATTTGAAAAAAAAATGAATAATTTGGCTTTTAATGAAATCTAATTTATACTAATAAAATATTTGGCTAAAAAATGAACATTTTTGAAACTATTATATAAAATCTCAATTAATCAAAATAAATCAGAAATAGTCATTGAGAAATATTAAGATTTGTGGGCTAAATTTATACCACGTTATAAAGCCAGTGAATTATTTAATAATTTTTATGTTGATAGAGTATTTTATTTTGCTTGAGATATTCAGTAGCACTCCCCATTATCATACCATTTAATTGCTTTAAAGAATCAATCTTGATATTTCAAGTTGGACAAATTTTGAACTGTACTTGTTTAACATTCAGTTTCTCCACATTCTCTGTTTTAAAAATAATATATCAATTTAATGGTAATACAAAAAAATTATGAGAAAATAAAAATTGGGGCAGATTTATAATAATTGAAATGTTCAATTCTAATCAGTTCTTTATAGTTATTGTCAGGCGTTCTCTATCTAACTTAAAACACATATCTAAAAGAGCTTTTAGCCGCAGAATTTTGTTAAGATGTAGCCTAAACTCACGCCTTATCCAAAGCAAGTGGATGACTCGCAAAGTGTTGACTTCTAAAATTCCACTTGTGAAACTTAGAAACGGAAATATGTTAATACCGGTAAAATTGGGAAAGCAGTCAGCTTTCTATTATTTTATCAAATGGCCATTACTTGATTGCTATGACTGTTATTGTTAGAAAATAGGCTATTCTTTAATTCCATCAACATAAACTATTTTAATAGTTGTCTCAATTTGGTGTTCTTTAAGCAAAAATAATGAATTAATCAAATTGTACAGTTATAACCACTAAATTTATTATTGATCTCTTTTTATATATAATTTAAAAAAATATATATTAATTAATGTGATTAAAAATTTCTATCTATTTAATTTGGAATTGCTTAGTTTTTATTATAGTAAAGATTTTTATTCTAAAATTTGAAAATCAACTAAAAATTATAATAAAAACAATTTCAAAATAAATATTGAATTTTAATTGAAATATTTATCTATAGATTTTAATAATCTCTATAGACAATAGGTGATTAATTGGCAATTGATTCGGTATTACAAGTTATATACCTATATCCCCTTTGTTGATTAAAAAATCCACAATAATTGAAGAAATTCATTCAATTACCTTTCCAAATTCAAACAATATACTAAGCAAATATAACTCAAATAAAAAATTAAGTATAATGCTTCATTAATCGTGGCATTACTACTAATATAGTCCTAACGGAGACTTTGTCATCAAATAAAGTTGAAAATTAAAGCTTTATATAAAAAGAATGAATTAATGGTAATAAACCATCAGTTTTATTCAATTTAGTAAAATTCCTTAGAATAAATTAAGTCAGTTTGCGGATTTGATTAATTGAACAAAATGTTAAACTTTGCATACCAAAAAAAATTCAAATACAAAAAATTATTGAAAATTAATCAACATATAGATATATCATAATATATTGTCTTATTCTTTGATATGAATATATAGTATTTATTTAATTAAAATTTAAATAATAATTTAATAACTTGATCCTTAAGAAATATTTGAATTATAGACAATATTTATAAATTAAATATAATTAATGAATATTTATACATTGTACACATAATATTTTGAAATTCAATATTGAAAATTAATAAATTATACTTTATTAGGAAATTCAAGAATAAGGATTAATTTAAATCGAAATTACTTGTCTACATTTTATATCACTATTTTGATATTAAGACATTGAATTTTATTATTGATGCCAACACTGATAATTAATGATTAACACATTCAAGTGTTTAATTATATATATCAAATTAATGATTTTGTATTTTGATAATAAGTCATATGGAATATAATTATTCTATAATGTACATGAAATAAATTGATATAGTTTAATGACGAAGTATATTAACATATTGGATCAGCTTCAAAAATTGGAAATAATCTGCATGAACTATGATTTTGAATCACAGCTTTTGGCAAATTCAATTGAAGCTTTAAAATTACATCATTCAAAAAAAATAAATTAACTCTATGTTTGAATTGGAAGGTGCCGATTTATGTAAAGTGAAAATTAATTTGAAATATAAATTAAGCATAATCAATTATTATATTATACTACATTTTATTATATCATATTATATTATTGTGATGAACGCTCAAATAGTGAATGATGTTGATATTAAATTTAAATATTCTTTTTGTGATAATAGTTAAAAAAAGAATTATTGATATATTTTTTAGTTAATTAAAATATCAAAAACTTAAATGTGCAAAATAATTATTTTTAAGCTGAAAAATCCCTTTTTCATTAAATCATCTCATATTAAATTAATTGAACCCTTGAAAAACAAATTTCAAGGCATTACAATATCCATTTAATTAAAAATTAAATATTTGAACTAATCCGAAAACGTTTTCATAGCAAATTCATGATTGATCATATCATATCGAAATGATAGAGATTACCCAATGAATATAGTTGCCATCCGTTGTTTAATATCAATATCATTTTCCAAGTGATAAAATTGAATACTGATCACTGATTAACTTGAAATTATATTAAAATGTCACAAAATTTCCATAATGCAATAAAAATATTAATAAAGCCATTAAAATCAATATAAATTTTTCTCAATTTTCACCTCAGTAA
Organism: Conidiobolus incongruus B7586; assembly: GCA_000697335.1. Classification (NCBI taxonomy): domain Eukaryota; kingdom Fungi; phylum Entomophthoromycota; class Entomophthoromycetes; order Entomophthorales; family Conidiobolaceae; genus Conidiobolus; species Conidiobolus incongruus. The sequence continues at coordinate 10,224 of JNEM01010357.1, read as the reverse complement.
TCAATTTACAGCTATTTTTGCAAAGAAAAAATAGTCATATTATGATAACCAAAACTTGAATATGAGAATAATATTTTGTACAGATAATTACTATTGTAAATTTATAAATTTTAATGTTTTGTTAGTAAAAATCACAAAAAATTAAATATACATCTCATTGTATAAATTCATCTTATATTTTACCATTGAATATTAGAAGATAAATTATTACTATCTAATACTTTATATCTATCTTATTAATTTAATTATTATATTGACATAACAAAAACATGGTGAATTCAGTCATTTTCAATTGATAATATGAAATTAACACCCATTTTAAGTAGTTTTAATTTGAAGAAACTTTGATCCAAATCAATCTACATTTCATTAATTTTAAACTTATATAGAAACACCGTTTTCAAAGTGATATTTAACTAAATTGATGTACTGCATACACCATATTATTGCTTTTATACCTAAAATATAACATAATTATTCTTGAAATATATTGATTGTATAGCTGTGTTACAAATTTATCATAAATTGAATTAAATTTGCAGGAATCGATTAAGTAATATATTTGTAACAAAACATATAATATATTAGCGTTTTTCAAAGTTAAAAATTTAATATATATTATGATTATTTTAATAATATCAAAAAATTTTTTTTGGTAAGTATTATGAAAATTATCTTTGTAAATTCACTAATCCAGCAATATTTTTAATTTAATTCAGAATCTTATTTATACATTTAAACAAATATTAATCAATGATATATAATGAATAAAACTTATTAATATTATATTTATTTTACTATATAGAGCAGTTAGTTCTAATATTATCCTTTTATAAAATTAAAATGGTGCAAATCTATAACTATTGATTGTTTTTCGCCAAATATGTTTGATAAAGTAACAGAGTGTCAAATATAGAGAAATCAGACTATTCAAATTAAGCAATTTAAACAGAATATAACTAAGTGCGTTATATAAATTCTCAAAATATATCGAATTAATTGTGTTATATTTTTAAATTAAAACTTGGAAGCTTAGCCACAAATTTCAGGGAAATGTGAAGTAAAATTATTACCTAACTGAATATTGAAATTAAACTGTATAAATATATATTGCAATTATAGAGTTAATGATGTTTAAATTTAAGATTAAAGATATATGAATTTGCCAAAAATTTGATTAATCATACATTGATTTCTTAATATGATCTTTGGAACTTATTGCAAGAAACCTTTAAAAATAGTTTTCATCCTAAAAATTCTGTTCCTGATGGAATATTGCTGAATTTGAGTATAATTGGTTACTCACTATTTCACAATCATTGTATCAATTTATTACAGTCAATATATTGACTTTCACAGTCCGAAAAATCACTCAATTTTCCTATCATATCAAATGACCATAAAATTAAAGAATAATTATTTTAATATCAAGTTAAACAAATACTTACATGTGAATATATATTTGTTAAACATTTTATATTCTATTCAAAAATTATCTTCAAAATCTTTCGATATTTTGATAATTTCAATAAAATTGATTATCAGTAAAATCAATTTCAACATATATTATACATGAAATATTATATCTTATATATAAATGATTATATCATTATCAGTAGTGACTTCCTTAATAAAATAATTATTTCTAAATATTCAATATTTATACCAAAAGATAAATTAAAAAATAGATGTTCAAATAACAAGGTAAAATACGATTTTCTGAATATAGGAATAAATTAATAACCAGTTAATAATATATATAAAAAATTCTTTTTTAATTAATATTTTAATTTAAAAGTATCCAATTGGGCCTCTATATCCCTTTTAATATTTGATCTTCTCCCTCTCCGTTTAGATCTAATCAATTTGGATAAAATTTTTTATATTTTAAAATTTTAAATCAAAATATATTTAACAATATTATGTAAAATTTATTATTAATATAAGCATTGTTCGAAAATTTCTTTACTTGAATATCACGATATAGTATGTAGGAGTAAACTGGCTTCAACTTACATTATGATTAGATTTAAGCTTTAAGTCAATCTAGGGAAGAATTAGTGGATCGCAAACAATTGGGCTTTTTGAAAGTGGATAAAAGAAACAAATTCTAAAATTAATCAAAGAACAAATTTCAAAAAGTATTATAATTGGCTATTTATTTTATTAATGATTTTGATTTGAAATATATCATTATTATTTAGAGTTATAAAAACATTTTTAGATTATTAACCTTGAATATAGAGATTTTGAATCATTGTAACTTTGAAAAGCGGCAAAAGATCAATGTCACTAAATCTCTTTAGTCAAATATGGTTAAAAGGTATAGGCGTTAGTTTGATAATCTAATATCACTAAAATCCTTTTGAGGTAGCCTTTCAAAATTGTTAAAATAAACAATCGATATTGGTTAAATATTCAGATTTCAATAATCTTATATTTACAATATTAAATGAAGATTTAACTTATTATGGTCAAGTTTTATATATTGATTTTTGAATAAAACTAAAATTTGTTTTAAGTGTCCTTTTTTGTATCATTCAATCAATAAAACTTTTATATAATAAATTGTGAAAAAACAATACCATTAGTATTAAATGAATTGAAGCACATTTATAATTAATATAGTTTAAACTATAATCATCTCAATTTTAAATACTTTTTTATATCTTATTAAAGCTTATTATGTTCTAAATTTGTCACTTTATCATTATTTCATTTTTAAATAAAAATAAAATTCTCTTAAATGATTAAAAAAATATTTTAATATAAGATTAAGGTGAATAAACAACAAACCATATAAGAAACTTGGAATTGAAACCAAAATAAACTTAGACTTTGATATCATTAAATAAATTCAATTGAATAATATAATGCTAATATTAAATCGAAAATAATTAAAAATCATTATCGAAATATTATCAAACAAATCATTAAAGTATATTCGAATATATCTTGCAGTTTTCTTAAGAATATATAAATTGATGCAATATGTAGTATTCAATTTTATCATTAATTAGTTAATTGATTTAAATTAATTTTTGATATTTGATAAAGTTTATTGTTTTGATTTGAGATAATATTATTAAATTGTAACACAAATGTAATTAGAATAATCTCCCTATATTAGATTTAAATAAAATATTAAAATTAGACGTCTTTAAATAAAATATAAATATTAACTATTTAAAATAACGATTAAATTCGTCATTTTATTATTATTAAATTCAATTATAACGAACTATTAAACTGAATTTTATTATAATTTTCCATTTAATTGATTTTTCACCTTTAATAAAAATAAATGAGAAAATTTTAATTAAAATCCCCAGGATAGATTGATTGATATTCTCTTAATATTCAGTATGAAATAAGCTAAAAATTAAATATTAATCTAGGCTTCAATGACGATATTTACTGAATACTTGCTTTGGTTTATTATTCATTTTCTAATATAACACTCTAAACAATTTTTAAAGAGTACTCAATTGAAATTTGGATGTGTGGTTTGAGCGTGTGTGGAAATGATGAAAAAAAAATTTCCAAATTGGGATAAAATTAGAATTTAATGATTTAAGCATCAAAAGATAATTGTCAAAAATTTAGAATCTGTTGCAATGCGGACATTTATCCCTCAACATCCAATTATTCTATTCTTAGATTTGCCAAATATTGATTCAGAATACAAAGCAAACGGAATCATATCAAGATACATCAATCAGTGAAAATTGACTTGAAGTGTTTGGCACCAAGTGGACCTCTGTAAATACCGCATCTTAATAAGATGCTTTCAGAGTATTCTTCAGAGTTTAAACCAATCATAGCTGAGATTGATATAGAGATGAAATCATTCTGATTGATTATCAATGAAAGAGTATTTGTGAATTTAAAGTCCATTCCAGTAGAATTTAATACTTATTTTCTCATTTTAAATGACAATTCCCCCTTAACATTGAAAAACCAATGAAATTTAAGCAGTTGAATTCAAAAAGTATAAATACCATATTTCTCCCTTGTCTTAGTTTCTCTCCCTCTAGACCCATTATTGGAACTCAATCGATCTTTTTGACGCTGACTAGCAGCTGTTAATACCCAAGCAACCTTTAACTCACTGGTTCCACCGCTCGTTTCAAAGCACATAGATTATATTGCTGCTTTAATTATCTGACGTCTATTGGATTCGATTGCTGCTGTTCTCTGATTAATTAATTGACTATAAAAGTCTTTTTCATTTTAATTAATTTGTGTAATCAAAGCCTTCATTACTACACAACCTATTACACCTCCACTTCGATACTCTTTTTAAACCCACCATTAGTCTCTATTTATTATCGACTACACTCTATTGCGTAGTACCACATATTGATTTTTGGTTCTTCACTAGCTAACTTCTAGTGATATCTTATAGACTTAGTTCTTTTGCTTTATATTTAGATTTATTCTCTTGTATCATATTTATTTTATACATTCTTCTTATTCATATCTTCTTGTTATATATTATATTATTATCTATTAAAATACTACAATATGGACTACCTACCTATTAATTTCAACAACTTAGATGAAATGACTTCTTTAGATATTCCTTTGGTTCCTTCTGCAGATAGCACTTCAACCGACGAACAACTCGGTTCTTTTAACTCCTCATCTCAAAATGCTGCATGGTCTTCACTCTCTAACGAGCCTGTAGATAGTACAATCACAAATTCTCTCTGCCAAAACTTAGACCCCAACAACTTATTTTTAGACCTTTTCTCTCTTCCCAACTCTACTTTCCCTTCTGATTCAACGTCGCCAACAGATTTCACACCAGACTTGTTCATAGATGCTAGCAATAACAACAATCTAATGATGGATCAAACGAATTGGCTGTCAATGACTAAGCAGCCATTTGACCTCACTGATGTCAGTCTATTTGCTGTTGATCCTAGTGGATCTAATGTCACTGGACAATTTCCACCTGATCCACGTTTTGAGTTTGGGAATTTGGAATGTATCTCATCCGATCCTCAGCCCGGCGTTCCTTTCATGGTTGAAAATGACCCCTACAGTTTTCTTCAAACTAATTGGCTTCCTGGAAGCGAACCTACATCGTCTTTTGATCCCAGCTTACCTTCCTCTAAGCGAGTTATTAATTTGAAGGTTTTGGATCATCAAGTCAATGAGCTCTTTTCTGCTCAAAACCAACAACCCCGTTCGAATAACAATGGGTCAACTGAATCAGGTCTTAATAGTGATTGTTCCTCCACTACAGTTTCCATTTCCAGTTCAGTTTCTACCACTGCTTCTGCTTCACCTCTCTCTACTCCACCTCCATTGAGTAGTTACTCTTCCTCAGAGACCTCTCGCCCTGCTCCTTATCATATTAACATCAGACCTAAACCCTCTCATCAACCTATTTTGCCACTTCGCAACTCCTCCACATTACAACCTCTTTCACAATCCAAAATGCCTATCTCATCCAGCAATGGATCCAACTCTAAATCGTCTAGCCATACTGCTGGTGGTAAGGCCCTCAAACCTCGCAATAAGCGTCACGCACATCCTGAAATTCGTAAGCATCCCAACCCTACAGATGCTTCTCGTCCTTATCAATGCGAAATTGTTGGATGTGGTAAAAACTTTCTTAACAAGAATGGTCTTAGATACCATTACCAAGAAGGTACTTGTGATAATGCTCCTTTGAATGATGAGGATAAATTCAAGCCAAGATATCCTTGTCTCGTTCCTGGTTGTACCCGTGTTTTCAAGAGCGCCAACGGTTTGTCCTATCATAAGAGCCATATTCATTTCCCACATTTATTAAATGGAAATGGCAAAGATATCAACTTGTCTAAGCTGAAAGACAAAGATATGATGGGTCCCAATCTTCCTCAAACTTATAATTCTTTGAAACGCAAGGGAATTTTAGGAGGTAGAATTGATGGTCACTGCAACAGAGATACTTCTTTGTCTGCATCCGCTTCTGGAACTACTACTATCAAGAGCCAACATTTGGATTCCATCATGGCTAACTTGGCTAAAAGACCCCTCTTTTCTCGTCACTTAAGCCACTTAGGTACTAGCAGTTTAAGATTCGCTTCTACCAGTCTTGGTAACTTTGGTAAACCATCTGCCAATGCAAGCACGGATAATTCTACTTCTACTTCTTCCAATGACGCCGGCAAGGCTCAACCTGCTAAACTTCCTAGACTTCTTCCTAAGCCTGAAACCCTAGATGTTGTAGCTTAATTGTTTATTTGTTTCGAATATTAGATTCGATCCTATCTTTTACTGCTGTATTCTCTTCCTATATTCAATTTCCAATTCTTTACTTATATTCTACATTTTCATTGGTGGATCAAACGATATTGTACTAAGGTTCATGTTACTTCATATCAAATCAAATGACTCAATTACTTTCATTACACTCATCAACCTCTGGATTCGACTGTAAACTGGACTATTTTAACTAGATTTAACTTAGCAGAGACCCATTGACTCACCACTCGTATATATATATCTACCATCCTTTATATAGACTTATTTAATCAATCAACCTCTTGTTAATAATGAATTACTATTCAAATTTAAGTATATACTGAGTATATATCATTATCATATAGACTTGCCTGCCAATTTCTAAAACTTTTGAAAGGCCTTCGGTCGGATTCGGTTGACCTATAGATAGATATGAATCTGGTTCAATATCCTAAAACCACCACTACGTCAACCTAAGTTATCCAATAAACTAAAACTAAATGGAAATTAACACATTACACCAAATATCTAAGCTTTATACTTTAAACTGTTAAAAATTACTATGGAGATATATTTATGAATGAATGCATATTTATTTTTTATTTTGTTAAAATATATTACATATAACAAATGCCAATATATTATCATTACAATATTTATGCTTGTGTTGTATTTTGTGTTTTTGTATTACACTTTTATTTTTGATATTTGATGTAGGTGTTTAACCAGATTTCAGTAAAAATAATTCTTTTCTAAAGGTTTTTATCATGATTACTTCAATTTTACATAATTTACTCTGATTCATTATTTGAACAATTCATAAAATTCATATTTACAACCAAGCTAATAAAAATTAATTATGAGAAAGTATTAATTGTACACATGATCAAATTTTTTAATGATAATACTTGATAAATATTTAAATATGATTAACATTAATTAATTCAGGAGGTTAATCAATTTTATTAATATTAAAATAAATATTATTTTAATTTTTTAAAATAATTTGAATTTTAATAGCTTAAGATTTATAATGAATTAATATTAAATTAATTCATATATTAATTTAATTAATTTAATAATAAAAATTATTTTAATGATAAAATATTTTATTATATTATTTATTATTAAAATTTTAAAATCAAATATAATAAATAAATAAATAAATAAAAACAAAATATTTGAATATAATTTGATAGAAATGAGTTACAAAATAGTGTGGAAATATATATATATATATATAATGGTGAAAATATTCAAATATGTTCAGCAATTAATAAGTATTTTATGAGTAACTTTTATAAATTTTATTAAATTTTAAAATATAAATTAATTAATATATTTAGTTTAAATATAATTAAATTAGTTTAAAAAAAATTTATGTTAAAAATTTTAATAATTGATAAGAGAGATTTTAATATAATATAATTGATTAAATTATTAAAGGTAAAAATAAAAAAAAATTAACCTATTAAGTGTATAGAATTTTAATTGCAATTACCAATAATTATTGCTTATTAAAGCAATTCTGGTTATATCTCTCATTAAAAATGAATTAATAACAAGGTATTTTAAAATATCGATTATATATGGTAGTTTTACAATTAGTGATATTAGTGTTAAATATTTGAGAGAATTTTTAATAATAATTAAGAAATATTATAATTATACTTGAATTATTATAAATTCAATATCATATATCAAATATTCAAAAAGTGATTAACTAAGTTTAAATTTATAATTAATTGAATATTAATATGAAATGAAATTTTATTTATAATTAGATTAATCAGGAAGACTGCTTTATTTTAAATTAATAAAGAATATTTTGAATATTTTGTCTAATTTAAATTCTAAAAATAATTAACTTCAAACTCAACAGTTCTTGACAGATATTATTTTTAATAGTGTGATATCATCGAACAAATGATGATATTTGGATCTTTATTTGAAAGTTTTTCAAATGTTTATGATAAGAAGGATTCTACTTTTTGAGCTTGTTAGATTTAATATGCTAAATTTAAAAAGGCACATATATGTTATATATAGTTTGTTATTTAACATATTAAATATTAAAATTAAAGTAAATATTTAATTAATTTTATTCTTGGTTACTCTAATTGAAGAATATATAAAGCAAAATTTGAAATAATATAATATAAATGAATAGAATAATTCAATATATAAAATTTGATTGATTTGTATAAATATAATTACTTTTTATTATCAGTAAATATGTTATAATTTTTAAAATATTCACTTAAATCAAAATATTATCTTTATTGGTAAAATAATAGTAAAAATATAATATACTAAATTTTATTCAATAATTATAATATTAAAGAATATTACACTTTAGAAAATTGTTTATTAATTTCAGTTTTACCAAAATATAAAGTTTATAATTTATCACCTGAATCACATGTAAGAGCAGTGAAGCATGAGCACCACAATAGAAATATTTTAGTGTTTTGATAAAGATTGAGTAATTAGAAATATTCGATTGTGCTGAGTATCACAATATATGCTCATTAAGATTAAGTATGGTACCAGCCTTATAAATTAATAGCTATTAACACAAACTGGAAATATTATTATAAGGTTTTTGTAATTTTATTATTGAAATGATATATTACTTAAAATTTTCCAAAAAGTCAAATATTTTATTTTATTTACTTATAAATTCCATTTATGATAATGGTATTAATAATATTGTAATTATATATATATATTTATATTGTAAATTAAATAATCACAAAAATGATAAAAAATATCAAAAAAGGGAAATATATCATGTAAATCCTTTATATCAACATCCATTTTAAAATTTTGATTACATATTCAGTTGAAATGTTTTAAATGAATTTTGAATTTTGATAACCAAGTATTTATTACTATAACGTAATATTTTAAAATGTATTACAACTCATATTAAACCTTACAAATATCATTAAATATAATGTTTTATCAGGTATTGCAATATTGTCTTATTTTAGTGGACTAACATATTTCATTAAAAAATCAAATTTATGAATGTTTGTAAAACGATTAGATTAAAAACTCAGAATACAAGGTAAGAATCATAATATTAATCTATTAATACCTTTAATTAAAAAATATACAATTATAGACAAAAAATATTCTATTTTATCATTTTTCTATTATGTCATACTAAATATCCAATATACTAAACTGAAAAATTCGAATTATTATAGAGTATTATTTTGGAATCTATTCCTATTGAAAATTTGATATAAAAAAATAAAAATCATTTTATATATTATCCCAAAAGTTTATTACTAATATATTTATTAGCTGATATTACACTTTTCCTTCAAAATTGATATATTTGATATAATAACAATGATGGCTAATATCTTAATTTACATTTAAATTCAAGGTTTTATGAACTTGAAAAAGTTATTTATTGATTTTAATTATTCTAAATGAATATTTTTTATATATAATATAATTAAATCATTAAAATGAATAAAAGTATTTTTAGTACAATAATTTTATTATTAAAGGTTAATATTTTATTCTTAACCTATTTTGATAACATGAAACTATATTTTTTTTCTTATCAAATTTTGTACTACAAATGTCAGTTAAGATTTAAAAAAGATAAGTGAATAAAATTTAACATAAAAATTAAAATTTGTCAATATCAAAATTTTTCTAGATTAAATTATTAATATGATTTAATCATACAATAGTTGGGGTAAATTAAGTGATAAATCTAAAAATATAATCTTTTTCAAAAGCAATCAATATTCAGAATTAAATGCCTGAAATCTTGAAATAATTATAATATACTCATTTTCAATTATTATTAAAAAAATTATTAAATCAATTTAGTTTTATAATATTTATAACTTAATTAAAATAACAAAGATAAAGAATTATTTGTGATAATTGTTTTAACAATAATTTTTAAAATTAATAATTTAAAATAATTATTTTAATTAAAACTTATTATTATTT